>JAXQQM020067241.1:0-69839 GCA_034641835.2 Pinus albicaulis | reverse complement strand
ATCTTTATTTTATTGATAATTTATCAAGTCCTAGATTTAATTTCTGAGGACTAAAGATGATGCCTTCAGCAAGTTCACAGAGTCTGAAGCCTTTGTGGAGAATCAAATAATGTAGAAAAACAAAGGTGCTTCGGTCTGACAATGGAAGAAAGTACACCTCCAAATAGTTTCGTCTTTTGTAAGGATAAAAGGATCAAGAGGGAGCTAACAAAACCCTGCAACCCACTGAGGGTTTGGAAAGAGACTCAGAAAATATTTGGGGAAAATATTGGAAAATATATACAAGAATAGCCTTGCAACTGCAAAAACCCCAAAAACCCAGCAACTCGAAAACTGTAAAAAAAATCAGAAATGTTTGAGTACTGAAGATATTTGAATCGCTGCTTTTCTAGATTCTGTTTCTTTTGCATAAAGTAGGGAAAGAAATTCGAAGCACCACATTCATTGGCATAGTGAAACCACAATTTATTTTTGTTTAAGAGATTCATAGAGTAGATACATTGCACGATTTCAACTTATCCACTAGAATATGGAGCATTTTCTTTGCAATACTCTAAGTATTAGGCATTCATAATAACTATGCAATAGTTCCCCAATGTAGGAAGCACTAGAAGTAGATGAAGCATGAGAAAAAAGAGGAATCATAAAGAGTGCAGGAGAGGAGGAAAATAAAAGCCATACCAACATCCTCAAATCATGCAAAAAGTCAAATGGGATTAATGAAAATTCACAATTTAGAGTTAAAATTGGCAAAGGAAATATGAAAGTTGAAATATATCCAAAGATGGATACAACAGGGATCATTGGAGATATCCTTGAAAATGTTACAATTTGAATATTTAATCTTGTTAATTCACCATGGGATTCATCACTCTTTACAAATGTTTCTTGCTAAAGGACAAACAATATGAAACAAACCTAAGAAATACAGAGTTGAGAGAAAGTAAGCCGCCAAGAAGTAGGCAACCTTAGGGAATAAAAGCCTTGATGCCCTAGACAAATGAAAAAACACTGAGTTTTATGCACGCGAATGTTTACCTGCAATCAGGATTGGTAAGTATAACTTTACAGCTCATAAACCCTGCAGGTAGAGCAACTCCTCTTCTTTCAAGATAAGATTCAAGAATAGCAGCTTTCCCTCTTGTTTCCTCCACCTAACAAAACCACAACATAAAAAAACAGAAATCAAAATCCAAAACAAGACACCTTTAGCAACAACAATGAAAAACATTATTACTTCACTAAATCCATTCGGTATCTAGCAAGGCAATACTTTTTTAACATAATAATCAAATTCTATTATTATGCTAAATCAAAGCAGATATATAAATATACAGTTCTCCGGTAAAAATCACAACATATGGAAGAAGAATTAAATAAATTATAAAACAAAACAAAAACAATTGATAAAGAAAATAAATGAAAAATGTTTGAGAAGATCAAAACGGAAGAGTTCAACCAAAGGAGAATCCCAAAGAGAAAACCAATGAAGTTAAAAGTTATTCAACACGCTATTGGATAACACCCACGTGAATCACAGATTACTTAATACTGCTAAGGGATCATTTCTATGAAACAAAATTCCAACATTTTATGACAACAATAAACAATAATAAACTAGAGAATCCCTTAAAAGACAACATTGAATTTTTCAACATTGCGCTATCAGAGTACAATGATAGCATTGTATCAAGTACAATGTACAAAAAATCAATTAGAATAACACACACAAGAGAAATAAATGTTGGAGTGCTACAGACCCCTTGTCCAATATTGCTCTTACCCAAAAAAAAAAGAATATACAATGTAATGTTTCACCCATCCACGATAAATACTTATCTCTAAGTCTAAAATTAAAGAAACAAAAGCAAAAGAAGGGAGAGCGATCACAAACAGGGCATATGAGCTAAAGAAAACCCTGAAAATTCATCCCAAAGTTCTTCCATGAGAGATTAACCAGGGCCCTATCCCTATTAATATTTTTGTTATTAAATATGAAATTGTTTGCACTGATATAAACAGCATGCATTGCTTGGATATTTCATTGGCTGCCTATAGTGACGATGGTAAAGTCATGGATAAAGGAAGAACGGGAACTACATGGTTGGCAATACTATACCACACAGAGCCTTACAAAACTGTGCCCCATGGACACTAGGTTTAATATAACACCCCCATTACTCTATTGTTAAATAAAGAACTTCTTTGTTGATGACAATGCTCTGACTTCTTGTCCTATATGTGTGAAATTCCTTGGGCTGCCCACATAATTCTGACCCTTTTTGGATCACATTCGCAAGCTCATTTGCAAGTTAATCTACAATAGATTGAACATCTTTCTAATCCCCACCCTCAAAAAAACACTATTTAAGAATCTACTTATCCAAGGACCTCCAGGAATATGTTTATATGAATGTGGATAACAAGATATTCAGCCAGGCAGTGTGTTACATTTACCTGCATAATACTCGCTTCAGATGCCATAGTCCAACTCACAGAACTCAGGATTGTCACTTGATGGCTAGGCCGTAAGTTCCTAGAGACACTCAAGCTCCTCAACTTTCTACAATTTCCCCCATGCTCAGCATAATCTAAACACCAAAGAAGGTTGAGTGGTTGGAAAGAACTTTTGGTAAGATAAGGTGATTGTGACTCAATAAGACTCGGGCAATATGGCCTCCTGATCCTTGACAGCTAACCAAGGGTAGGCTTCAGGCCTCTCAGTTGTGGTATAAGGAACTCAGTTTCTCCTTTCAAGGAGCCACATCTACGAGCTCCAATAGGAGAGATCAACCCCCTCCTCTTTGGAACTGTTGTACCTTGAGAGACAACCTCTAGCTGATAAGAGGTCAGTGCCCAAGAAATTTATTAAGAACCATAATAAAATAAGTTTGTTGTCCCATTGTTTTTAAAATCCCAGAGAATTTAATTCTTATTAGTCTTCAATGTGAGAACAATCTTTCAAAGTGGCCTTCTGATGTTGAATACAAATGAAAAGATAGAACAGAAAGAAGTGATGGTGGAAAGTCTTTAACAATAGGCTGCTTTTGCAGAATCTCTTGTTTCCAACTTTAGAAGAAACACGTAGTTATCATGAAGTAAAATATAGAAAAGAGGAGCGCATCATTAAGGATTTTAACTTTAGTTTACAGGAACCAAACTCTGCAGAACTATAAAATCAAAGACCAGCAGCTTCACTACTCTTTTCTAAAGAAGAATAACATAAAATGAGATGTAACAGGGAAAACATATCATACTCAACAAATTCTGAAATCACTTGAAAGCTTTATTCATATCCACATGAAGATTGAAAATACAAAATAGTCTCTGCTTCTGAGATCCAAAAACTCAGAACCTCACTTCTCACATTCTGAATTGACTTTTATACAAAATTTCAAAAAGGGACAGTTACAAAGATGTCAACTACCAAAACTGCTAATCTCCTAAACTACTTTGGAAGTAATTATTCCTTTGATCATTACATTTTGAGAAGAAAACATAAATACGACTTCTGATAATCATTAAAAGGCTGGTGGATGACGTGGATGATGAGGTGGCAGAGGGGTATGATGACAGGTGATGACGGAGAAGTGGCAGAATGGCTACACGAACCCAAGCTCGCCTGCCGACATAATACGGGTGTAGACTCCTATACAGAGGAAATTCGATGGAGTCCCCCCGTAACCATTGTGAGTCGTTGATTTGCAGTCAAAGCAGATCATGAAAAGTCTATGCAGAGGCACTCGGAGAGTTAACCGTCGGGCATGTTGTGTCATCGGGTTTGCTTCATCCAATGGGTCCTGCTCCCATTCTCCATCGCGCCCAATAACATGAACAATTTTTAATCATTCTGACTTTGTTGCTCCCGACTTTAATATAGGGACCCACCTGTTTAGGAACTCAAGTCTGCATTAAGATTTGATTAGTACAACTTAATCCACCATTATATTAATCAAAGTTCAAGATCAAAAATTTTGGTCTTGTGATTTTCTTTTGAACACGGTGAAAAGTAAAACGAGCTACAACATCTGGCTCCCCCTGGTGACAACACTTTGGTAGAAAAGTGTTGAGAACCGTAGAGCAGTAGCCTTAGTTGGGCATGGAGTCAAACCAAAAACTGAAGCTGGTCCCAATCCAGAATCCCTGAAAATTTCAATCTCCCTGAAACTTATGTCTTCCAAGCTCTTTATTTTTCTTCCTGTCTTAAAATATAACTTCTGAATACTGAAAACTAATTGCTCCTTTTCTGAGCTTATTTATATAAAAGTCCTATCTATAAAGAAAACCTGACTTTTTCAAGTGAAATCAACCTTCTAGTGGTACTAGGTCAGCATTCGGGTGTTGGACCTTCTGCCTTTGTGTTGCTGAAATTTAGGAATCAAAACTGCCATGTATGATATAAAATTTTCAGTTAAAAAGTTTTGCACATACCCCAAAACTGAAATTTGTTGCTGACCAAAGTAAGCTTCCATATAATCAGCTACTGGATCATAGAACTGATAAGAAAAAATTTCCGCTGCCTCCTTTTCTTGAATATTTTGCTGATATATATCTCCTTGAACAGGGAAGCCACAAACATTGTTTAGTTCTTCACCTCTGGACACTTCTTGAAAAGGTTGTCGCAGGACATTTCCTTGCCATTTTCCAGCAAGTCAGTCTTCTTGAAAATGTACAACAGAGTCTTCATCTTCTGAACTATAGGTGTCAAAAATTGGAGAATCTGCTGAGAAGCGAAAACTCTCATCTAAAAAATATTCATCATAAACAGGACCACCAGTGAAATGTATAAAATATGATTTCTGAGGGTTTGTCTGCAACTTAATCATTTCTCCTTCTTCTTGATTGTTGGGTAGAAATTCTTGATGCTGGTTTTAACTTCTTTCCATTTTAATGTTTTTTTGATTTGTTTGGAACAGGGTTAACAAATTTTCTGCTTGTGGGATTATTGAAGAAGAACCATTTTTTTAATTATCAGCATCATTTTCAGAAAAACATAGCTCTGAGCATTCAGGGACATCTTCATAATTAATCTGGCTATAGCCACTTTGAATTCTTGATACATTATCAAAATTATCATTTGTTTCTTCAGCAGGATTGTCATGAGCTTTAAAAGTTTATTTAGTGTCATAATATTCACAACAACCTTTAAACAGAAACTTGTGTGAATATAAAGTTCTGTCAAATAAATTAAATGCTGCGTGGAAATCGTTCAAAGAGGAAATACTTGAATGTGATAAAGATCTATACCAAACCCTTCCTTCTTGGTCCAAAGAAAACATGAAAAGCTTCATCTTTACATCTTCTTGAATGATACTCTGTTGCTCCATGCATTCATGAAATCTTCTAAGGTTTTGATCTAGACTTTCATCTGCATTTCCACTGAATCTTGGAAGATACTCATTCCACTCATGAAATATAGGCATATGATGAGGATAACTAGGGATCCGAGTGAAATCCAATGGGCCAAACTTATTGCCTAAGAATGTGTAGAAATTTCTGAATCTTATACTCTTATGCAGAAATTATTACTGTTAATCGAAGCAAAACACATAACAGATCTCTACCAATTCAGATCTAGAACAAGCACATGCACACATTGACAAAGTGACACAGTTATTTCTGGACAAACTGTCCCCAGAAAAACGCAATGTGGGAAAACCGGTCTCTAGCTGCCGAAGGGTTCTATTTTTAAGAATATTTCTGAATACACAACTCTGGGTTCTAGATTTGGAAAACCCGAAAGGGAAAACTCTAGATCTACAGCTCCTGGCTGATCTAGGGCCAAAAATACTGACTGATCCAAACCCTCAAATGGGATTTACAGAACTCAGCCAGATCCAGGCCTAGAAACCCCAGCGCTGCCCCTGAAATGCACTGTGTCAGCCTCTGAAGCCCCTGAAAGCCTCTGCGTCAGCCTTGGCTGGCCTCCAAACCCTCAGCGCTGCTCCTGGAAGGGACTATGTTACCACAGAATGGGTGACGCAATCACTGCGCTGCCCCTAAGGGTCTCTGAGCAACCCCTGAAGGGTTTCCTGAAAATGACGCGGTCTCTGCTGCTGCTACCTTCCTCTGCGCTGTCCTTGAGTTGATCTCTTCTATACCTCTTGTGTATTCTAGACCCTAGGATCAGATCATCCCCTTGGTCTAAATTCCCCTCTTTGCAAGGCCCAGAAACACTTGGTATTCTTATGGCTTAGCCCTAGAATCTAGAAACCAACTCAATGCTGCGCCTCTACATTATTGTCTTTACAAATGACTCCAAGCCTTTCCTTTATACTTTTCTCGTTGACAAATCAACGGCCATGATCAGATCTTGAATCAATGGCTAAGATTAAAAGAAAGCTTGATTCGTGTGACTTAAGACAATTTCATCACATGTTTAATTAAATTCACTTTAATTATTTAAGTTCCCTAAGTTTTAACTTAGGAAATACACTTAAAATAATTAATTAATTTAATATCTCTTAAACCAAATGAAATTTCCCAAATCCATTTTCAGGTCTAGTAGATCAAGTGTACTCTAGTCCCTCCACAAAATTTGGGAGCTAGAGCACAACTGATGCTACCCCAAATA
The DNA here is from genome assembly GCA_034641835.2 of Pinus albicaulis. Lineage (NCBI taxonomy): Eukaryota > Viridiplantae > Streptophyta > Pinopsida > Pinales > Pinaceae > Pinus > Pinus albicaulis. The sequence goes on along the minus strand of JAXQQM020067241.1, from coordinate 63,265 downwards.
CACAAAATCTCAACACTCCCTCTTAGCATCAAGGGTGTGCTCTAGCAATACATCACACTTATGCATTACAAGATTTTGGGCACTAGTTTTGTGCCGCTGAAGCTTGGCCTCCTGCCACTCAACTCTGCACTACTGCTACCCATGACTTTGCCACTGCCACTGCAACCTCTATACTGCAGCTCCCTCTCAATATGTTGCATCGATGTTGCTCATAGCACTGCCACTACTGATCTGTTGCACTGCAACTTCAGTTGTTGAGAGAAACAACTGAATCTCCTGCCCAATCTTTGACAGACAAACCAAATGGGTTGCATCCTCATCACTGAAGCTCCATAGGCTACAGAGCTGTGCTGGCATCTAAAGAACGTTGCACAACTACAGCTTTGCCTACGTAATCAAACTACCTTTTGCACTACTGAAGTCACATCAGCTCCTTGTGCTAAAATCCATCACGCTGTTGCTACACTGCGTTGTCCCTCTAAAGCCTTCTGCACTGTTGCAGCTCTGCACTGCGTAAGCAGCTCTGCTCTGCGCTGCTGAAGTCACATCAGCCTCTACGTTGCTGTTGTTTCTACGCTGCTACTGCTTTGCTCTGCGCTGCTTCTCTCAGTCTTCAGATTTGCTTCTACCTGCTTCATCTGTGATCTATGCACCCACTGCTCCACTTGTCCCGCTATTGTCTTAAGGTTGTCGTAGCTCGCATGTGATCCAAGAGATGAGCGGCTCAAGGATCCCACCTTGCCTCATGTAGCTCCTCTACATATCCATGTCACCCCACCTCCGTGGTTCATGAGCACTCATGGCTACATCATCTCCTGATCCATCATCTGCCACAACTGCCTTGGAGGAAGATGCTTCCTTGTCCTTTTTCTTTTCTGGACAATGGCTGGCAAAATGTCCCATTTCACCACACTGGAAGCACTTGATTTTTGAAAGATCCTTCTTCTTCTTTGGCTGCTTCTTTGATGCCAAGGCTGCATCTTTCTCATCTTCCTTCTGTACTTTGCTCAACCCAGGGTTGTGCTGCTTCTTGGTGAATCTGCGTAGTTCTTCTTGCCGCAGGATTGACCCCAATCTGTCCCAATCTGGGAGGCCCGCTCTGCCCAAGATACTTTGAACAAAGGTTTCCCACTCATTCGTGACTGCATTGAGGGCAGACCTGACTATCACTGCATCATCTACGGTTGCACCCGTTGCAGTCAGTTGATCCCTGATTGACTGCAATCTGAAGAGGAAATGCTCAAGGTCGTCTCCCTTGATCATCATGAATGACCTCATTTGGGCCTCCAACAGCATCTTTCTTTGGACTGATTTTACCTCATACAGGGAAGTCAAGGCCTTCCACATTTCGTTAATTGTCCTCTTCTCAGCTATGTGTGGTACAATATGGTCCTTGATACTGTCCATTATCAGCCGCTTGGCATGCCCAACAGCTTCCCTATGCTTCCATAGGAGATCCGCATCTGTCGATGTAGCCAGAGTCTACTCTGCATGGTCTCTTAGACTATATGCCTCAAGGACAATAAGGATCCTTGCTTTTCACACCGAAAAGTTTAAGAGGCCCTCTAACCTATCCTGATCACGCAGTCCATGAGGAGCCATCTGCAAAGAATGTGTCAGAGCTCCTCCTCTCTATACTAGAGATTTGGATCTAGGGTCCTTTACGAACTGGGCACCCTCTGCTCTCTCTGACACTTGATTTCCCTGCTTGGAAATCTACCAAATCAACTATGATTCAGCTTCTTTTTTGATCCTCTGATCAAACTGCAAGTTTCCTTTGGTAAGGAACTCTCTGAGACGCTGATCTCTTCCCAATATTTGTCACTTGTGCTAAGGCTAAAAATCCGAAAACTTCAAAAATTTAACCCCACCAGCTCTTCTAAATTTCTACAGCTTTTCTGCAGACTTTTCTAGATCTGACAGATTCAGATCTAAATCACACTGGTTGGCTTCAGACCCAACCAGCGCTATTTCTAAGTTGCCTCTGTGCAACAACTATGTGGGCTTGCTAGGACATAGCGCTGGACAGCATCACCCTTCCCTCTGTGTGAATCTACGCCTGAAAACTGCGTTGTCCCTTCAAATCTGCTTCTCTGCTGCCTTTCCAGCTGCTTTTTGCAACTAGATCCTTCAGATTCTTCAGCGGGTGACCCTTCTAGATCTGCAATTGCTCCGATACCATGTAGAAATTTCTGAATCTTTTACTCTTATGCAGAAATTATCACTGTTAATCCGGTTAAGCTCCTCCTACTTATATAAGTTATCAACTGAATAAATTCAAGTTAACATAAAAGCAAAACACATAACAGATCTCTACCAATTCAGATCTAGAATAAGCACATGCACACATTGACAAAGTGACACAGTTATTTCTGGACAAATTGTCCCTGGAAAAACCCAATGTGGGAAAACCGGTCTCTGGCTGCTAGAGGGTTATATTATTAAGAATATTTCTGAATACACAACTCTGAGTTCCAGATCTGGAAAATCCGACAAAGAAAACTCTAGATCTACAGATCCTGGCTGACCTAGGGCCAAAAATACTCACTGATCCACACCCTCAAACAGGATTTACAGAACTAAACCAGATCCAGGCCTAGAAACCCCAGCGCTGCCCCTGAAATGCACTATGTCAGTCTCTGAAGCCCCTGAAAGCCTCTGTGTCAGCCTTGGATGGCCTCCAAACCCTCAGCCTGCTCCTGGAAGGGACTGGGCTACCCCAAAATGGGTGACACGGTCACTGCGCTGCCCCTAAGGGTCTCTGTGCAACCCCTAAAGGGTTTCCTGAAAATGACGATGTCTTTGCTGCTGTTGCCTTCCTCTGCGTTGTCCTTTAGCTGATCTCTTCTCTGCCTCTTGTGTATTCTAGACCATGGGATCAGATCATCCCCTTGGTCTAAATTCCCCTCTCTGCAACTGAAACACTTCTGAGTATTTTTAGCAACCCCGCCCTAGAATCTCAGCTTAGCTTCAGTGCTTTGCCTCTGTGTGTCTTTACAAATGACCCCAAGCCTTTCCTTTATACTTTTCTTGTTGACAAATCAATAGCCATGATCAGATCTTGAATCAATGGCTAAGATTAAAAGAAAGCTTGAACCGTGTGACTTAAGACAATTTCATCACATGTTTAATTAAATTCACTTTAATTATTTAAGTTCCCTAAGTTTTAATTTAGGAAATACACTTAAAATAATTAATTAATTTAATATCTCCTAAACCAGATGAAATTTCCCAAATCCATTTCTGGGTCTTGTAGATCAAGTGTACTCTAGTCCCTCCACAAAATTTGGGAGCTAGAGCACAACTGATGTTACCCCAAATACACAAAATCTCAACAGAATGCAAGGGCAGCCATTAAAGCCCAGAAAAGGAAACCCCAAAGTGAAGATCGCAGGTGAGAATATATAACCAACTGCTGAAACTTATCACCCTCAAGAATCGGCTTCAAACTTTATAAAAATCGAGGGAAAAATAACTTTGTGTCTTTGTTCCTCGACAACGGCGCCAAAAAATGTTGTACCTTGAGAGACAACCTCTGGCTGATAAGAGGTCAGTGCCCAAGACATTTATCAAGAACCATAATAAAATAAGTTTGTTGTCCCATTGTTTTTAAAACCACAGAGATTTTAATTCTTATTAGTCTTCAATGTGAGAACAGTCTATCAGAGTGGCCTTCTGATGTTGAATACAAAGATAGAATAGAAAGAAGTGGTGGTGGAATGTCTTTAACAATAGGATGCTTTTCTAGAATCTCTTGTTTTGAACTTTAGAAGAAATATGTAGTTATCATGAAGTGAAATATAGAAAAGAGGAGCACACCATTAAGGACTTTAACTTTAATTTACAATAACCAAACTCTACAGAACTATAAAATTAAAGACCAACAGCTTCATTACTCTTTTCTAAAGAAGAATAACATAAATGAGATGTAACAGGAAAGACATATCATACTCAACAAATTCTGGAATCACTTTAAAGTTTTATTCACATCCACATGAAAATTGAAAATACAAAATAGTCTTTGCTTCTGAGGTCCAAAAACTGGGAACCTCATTTCTCATTCTGAATTGACTTTTATACAAAATTTTAAAAAGGGACAGTTAAAAAACCATCAACTACCAAAACTACTAACCTCCTAAACTACTTCGGAATTAATTATTCCTTTGATCATTACATTTTGAAAAGAAAACATAAATACGACATCTGATAATCATTAAAAGGCTGGTGGATGACGTGGACGATGAGGTGTTAGACGAGCATGATGACAGGATATGACAGAGAAGTGGCAAAATAGTTACACGAACCCATGCTCGCTTGCCGATGTAATACGGGCGCAGACTCCTGTACGGAGGAAATCCGATGGTGTTCCCCTATAACCATTGTGAGTCATTGATTTGCAGTCAAAGAAGATCATGAAAAGTCTATGCAGAGGCACTTGGAGAGCTAATCGTCGAGCACGTTGTGCCGTCGAGTTTGCTTCACCCGATGGGTCCCGCTCCCATTCTCCATCGCCCCCGAAAACATGAACGATTATTAATCATTCTAACTTTGTTGTTACCAACTTTAATATAAGGACCCACCTGTTTAAGAACTCAAGTCTGCATTAAGATTTGATTAATGCAACTTAATCCACCATTATATTAATCAAAATTCAAGTTCAAAATTTTTGGTCTTGTGATTTTATTTTGAACACAGAGAAAAGTAAAATGAGCTACAACAGGAACTATGAGGACCAACTCAAAAGTTGAAGAATATCTTAGGAAATCCTTGCATGATTATTTTTCTCATATCCAAAACAGCCCAACAACCTCTAATCTCTAGTCTACTTGGTCCAAACTTCTATAGAGGAAACGAAAGGGTCTTCAAATGGTTAGGCTTGTTGATTTTTCTAAGTGCAATAGATATAAGCACTAACTTCTGAAACACTAATAATTACTTCTAATTATGTAGATCTTCTTTTAACAATTCCAGTTTATCATTAAGCAATTACACTTCAGAAATTCAACCATAAATGCACAAGGACAATAGAGATCACGATGCACAAATAGAACACAAGATTTACCCCGGGAAAACCCGCTTGGGGGAAAAACCCAACAACCTTTTCCTTAGATAAATTCTTCAGCTCAACAAGAGACGCACCTAATGCAGCTGGTCAACTATGAAGTCAAATTGACCAACAATGCTATGGTTGAACTTGGTCAAACAACCCTCTTGTCAAGTTAATCTTCCGCCCTTCAACTTCGGCCCTCTCTGATCTGGATAAACCGAATTTCGGCCTCCCAAAATATGCCCAGAAACTCTGCCCTGTTGCCCCGAAATTTGACCTACTGCCCAAAAATTTCCCAGAAGATCGCACATGCGAAGTAGAGAGAGAGATAAATATCCTTGAGATGAATTCATCCTTCTTGTCCTTTGCCCTTCTTTTTCTTCACTAGGATGCCCAGAATATGTCTTCCTATGTGAGAGGTCAAATGGTGCCTTGTGGAGGAGGTCGAATGCTCTATATATAGCATTATGCATGTTTGAATGATGGCTGACTTGACTTGAGGGAGGGTTGACTTGATAGATTTGGAGCCAAAATTTCAAAATTCAAATTTTTAGATTTTTTCTTTTGTTACCAACATGAAAAACATGTCTTATAATAATTCTTTCAAGGGCTAAACAATGAAAATGACATGAACAAAATGTCTTACAATTACATTACATATTTCAAGGGCTGAAATATAAATTATGAAGACCGACCATAGCTACAAAATTCTACACTACCTCTTAGCTAGGGAGGTATTCATAATGACTAGATAAATGTTCTTTTGTTGACAAATTTCTCTAAGAAAAGGTTATAACAAGTCATCATCACCATAATCGGGTTAACAAATGTGACACATAGTAAACCAATAGCATCAACCAATTACCATAATTTGGTATAACAACTTTGACACATGGTAAGTCAACAACATTAGCAAGTTACCATAATTTCGGTCAATACCTCAGACCTATGATATAGCCTCACCATAATTCTAGTCGATATTCCTGACACATGGTACATCATTTAGCATCAACTAGTCACCATAATCCAGGTCTATCTGACACGCGGTACACAAACTAGTCTTGGTTCACCATCATCAAGTCAACATCTTTGACACATGATGAATCTCCAAAGGCCACACTCTATCTAAATAATTTGGGGCCTGATGCTAAACGAGCCTGATGCTCCAGGACCATTCTTCCTAATTCAGGTCAACATACTTGACACAAGAAGAATGATTGTCCTTTGTCGGACCATTCTTCCTAATTAAGGTCAATATACTTAACACAAGGAGAATGTTAGTCCATGATGCTATTTCATCAGCACCCCCTCTCACTCAGAGAGACATTCTCAACAAGTCCAAGCTTGTCCCTAAAGTATACAAACTTTGCTTTGGACAGAGGCTTTGTAAGAATATCAGTTATTTTCTCATTAGTAGAGACATATTGGAGCTTCACTAATCCATTCTGCACCATGTCAGAAATGAGGTGGTACTTGATCTCGATGTGCTTCGACTTGTAATGGAAAACTGGATTCTCTGTCAACTTCACATAGCTTTGATTGTCACAATATATAACGATTGGTTCCAACACCTGATCAACTACTTCTAGGAGTAACTTCTAAAGCCACACTTCTTCACAACTCGTTAAATTGGCTGCAATATACTCTTCCTCGGCAGTGCTAAGTGCAATAGATGTATGCTTCCTTCTCATCCAAGAAATCATAGCGGAGCCCAAACTGAATCAACCTCTAGATGTACTCTTTCTATCTACAACACTCCCTGCCCAATCTACATTTGTATATCCCTACAGTTGTTTATCATTGTTTGAGACATATATCAAACCATAATCAATTGTACCACGCTAATATCTCAATACATGCTTTGCTGCAATCCAATGATCGTGTCTTTGTTCCACCTAGAACTAGCTTAGAGTATTCATTGCAAAGCAAATGTCCAACCTGGTATTAACCAAATACATCACTGAGCCAATCAGCTTTTGATACATGGATGGATCTAACAAATCTGACTCAAATTCTCTCAACTTTCTCACATTTGTCACCATGGGAGTTGCCATAAACTTATAGTCCATCATCCCAAACTTTTTCAAAAACGAGATAATATCCTTTCCTTGAACAAGGAAGATTTCACCAGGATTTTTCCAAACTTCTAGTCCCAAATAGTAGTGCATCAAACCAAGATCCTTCATATCTAATTCAGAAGCCAACTCCATCTTACACTGAATAATGAGATGCTCCACACCTATCAGAAAGAAGTCATCAACAGTCAATAATAGAATCACAAGTTCATTCTTCTCAACCTTGATATATAGGTTTGGATCATCATCACTTTTGGAGTAACCAAGTCTTGTCAGGAAGTTTTCAATTAGAGAATACCGAGCTCTAGGTGATTGCTTAAATCCATAGAAGGCTTTCCGTAATTTGGCAAGTAGAGCAAAGGTCTCAGCGTAGTCCTCTCCCTCTTTCTAGGAGAACCCTCTAGCCACAAATCTCTCCTCGTATTTGTTAATACTACCATCCGCTGCATGCTTCATCTGTGAAATTTTCGAACTGAAGACTATACAGTTGCAGTGATAGATTTATCTCTCCTACTTATTATTTCAATAAGTTATTATTTAAAAATCTTCTGGCAAATATCGAAATACATACTACTGCAACATTCACAAATATATAAGCACAGAAATAAATAGTAGGGAACATAAGCACAAGAATCAATCACATGTACACAATTATTTTTGGACAATTGTCCTAGGAAAACTGGTGCAACAGATGAGGGTTTTATTGATTCTTCAGCAAATGATATCTTTATAGGGAAATGCAATGGCAGATAAAATCTGAAACACATGAGACTGAATTTCCGACTCCCTCGGACAATTCTTTGACACCCTGATCAGCCCCTGTTGGCTCCTGTGTCTGTTTGTGTGATTCATTGCGCAATCCCAGTGTTGGACTGTGTGAGTCTGCGTGGAGACTGCGTGGATTCTTTGCGCTGCAAACTCAAGCTGCCTCCAATGACCCACCGCTGCCCTTTGTCCCTGATCTCGATCACTGCCGACTCCCTCCTCCTCCTGCTTCTGCAAACTCCTCGCCCTACAACTCTCCCACTGAAATTGAATTCTCTCACTTCAGAATCGATCTCCTTCGAGTACTGAGTGTATGCCCGGCTTGTTGTCCAAATGACCCTCAAGCCTTCTTTTATAACCTTCCTGTTGGAGAACCAACAACCCAGATTAAAATATTAATCAATGGTTAAGATTAAAACTTGACTTGATCCATGTTTTCTAGAAGATTCGCACTCTGACTTATTAATACCCTTTAATTATTTCATTTTCCTAAGTTTAGACTTGGGGTCTTCATTAAAATAATTAATTATTTTAATAAGTCATGAACCGAGTGGAATTTCCACAAACTGTTTATGGGTTCCTTGGAATGTTGCTGTCCAAGCCTCCCTACAAAGTTTGAGACTTGGAACACTTCCGAATGCTACAAAATTCAACACTCCCTCTTAGCGAGGAAGGTGTTACAACAATATGCTTGTTGCATGCTACTCTGCTTTTGAAGCACCCTCTGCGTTGCTGATCTCTAGACGCTGCCCCTCATCTGCTACTCTGATGTCTCCTGTACTGTTGCCTTCGACACTGCCACTGTCACTGCTGCATCTGTACCACAGCTCCCTCTGAACACTGAGTCTATACATTCCTGCTACTGGAAGGGATTCTTCATCATCCCCATCTTCTCTCTGAAGTAGACAAACTTTGTCTTCCCTAGAGCCTTCGTGAGGATGTTCGCCACCTGTTCTCCTGTTGGAGTGTACTGTAACTGAACAGCTCCACATTGTACACAGTCCCTGATGAAGAGACACCTGATGTCAATATGTTTCGACCTATCATGAAACACAGGATTTACAGAGAGCTTGACACAACTTTGATTATTGCATACGATGTTGGTCGCTTCCATTTTCACTTTGAGTAGGTTCATTAACAGTTTTCGAAGCCATATGGCTTCGCACGAAGTTGTGTTGGCTGCCATATACTCTGCTTCTACTTAACTCAGTGCTACGGACTTCTGTTTCCTGCTGCACAAGGAAGACATTCTTGATCCTAGACTGAAACAATACCCACTGGTACTCTTCCGATCAACTGAACTTCCAGCCCAATCTGCGTCTGTGAAACCACTCAACCTGACATCATTGCTAAGGGTGTACATCAATCCAAGCTCGATTGTCCCTTGAAGGTACCTGAGAACATGCTTGGTTGTTGCCCAATGTGCCCTCTTCGGTTCCACCATGAACTTACTGAGGGTAGTTACAGCATAACAGATGTTTGGCCTTGTATTTACCAGATACATCAATGACCCTATGAGCTACCTATATAGCGTAGGATCAGCCTCATCATCTTCCGACGTGTCGATTTTCTTCCAACTGGTGATCATTGGAGTCGTCATGGGTCTACAATCCTCCATCTGAAATCTCTTCAGAATCTCTGTGGTGTATCTCCCTTGACCAAGGAAGATCTCCTCGTTCTGCTACCAAACCTCCAAGCCCAAAAAATAGTGCATTCGTCCTAGATCCTTATGTCAAATTCTTCAGCCAAATTCTTCTTGCAGCTTGTGATGATCCTGTCAAGAACAGATCATCTACATACAAAACCATTATCAAAGGCTCACTCACTACTCTCAAATAGTAGAGGTTGGGATCTGCGTCACTCTTGACGAATCCCATCTGCTACAAGCAGCTGCCAATCCGACCATACCAGGCTCTAAGAGCTTGCTTCAGTCCATATAACGCTTTCTTCAATTTGCACACATGAGTCTTCTGATCATGTGTCTCAAAGCCCTCCAGTTGTTCTATATACAACTCTTCCTCTATCACCTCGTCCAAGAATGTCGTCTTGACGTCCATCTGGTGAATTTCCCATCCCATCTGAGCAGCAAGGGATATCACAAACTTGATAGAGGTGTACCTATATATTGGGGCGAAGGTTTCTTCATAATCAATTCCTTCCTTCTGAGCATACCCCTTAGCCACAAACCTGGCTTTAAATTTCTCGATGTTGTCGTCTGCAGCATACTTGATTTTGTAGATCCACCTAGATCCTACAACTAATCTTTCCTGAGGTCTGAGGACCACTTCCCAGACATCATTCGTCATGATGGAACTCTACTCTTCCACCATTGCATCATCTCACACCTAGTGTTGAGCTGCTTCCCGAAAACTGGAAGGTTCTCCGACTTGAGCAACCAAGGCTTCATACCTCTCAGGTTGCTTACGCTGTCTCTTCTCATTTTGGGGGCCTTCGACAAAATCCTCTGCATCCTTTAGAATCTGTTGAAGTTCCTGCTCGTTCTCCCACTAGTTGTGGGTGGATCTACTGTTGATATTTTGTGTATTTGGGGTAGCATCAGTTGTGCTCTAGCTCCCAAATTCTGTGGAGGGACTAGAGTACACTTGATCTACAAGACCTAGAAATTGATTTGGGAAATTTCGTCTGGTTTAGGAGATATTGAATTAATTAATTATTTTAATGTATTTCCTAAGTTAAAACTTAGGGAACTTAAATAATTAAAGTGAATTTAATTAAACATGTGATGAAATTGTCTTAAGTCACACGGATCAAGCTTTCTTTTAATCTTAGCCATTGATTAAAGATTTAATCTTGGTTGTTGGTTTCCCAACGAAAAAAGTATAAAGGAAAGGCTTGGGGTTATTTGTAAAAAGACATAGAGGCAGAGCACTGAAGCTAAACTGAGATTCTAGGGCGGGTTTGCTAGGAATTCTCAGAAATGTTTCAGCTACAAAGAGGGGAATTTAGGCTAAGGGAATGATCTGATCCCGGGGTCTAGAATACACAAGAGGCAAAGATTAGCTTAGAGGACAGCGCAGAGAAGCAGGAAGGCTGCAACAGCAAGGACAGTGCAGTCCCTCCAAGGACAGCATGATTTTTCAACTAGAAACCCTCAAGGGTTACGCAGAGACCCTAAGGGGCAGCGTAAGGCCTGCGTCACGTAGTCTGGGGTAACGCAAACCATTCCGAAGCAGCGTTGAGGGTCAGAGGGGCTTCAGAGGCTAACGCAGAGACTTCAAGGGCAGCGCTGGGGTTTCTAGGCCCTAATTTTGGCTGAGTTCTATAAATCCCTTTCAAGGGTGTGAATCAGTCATAATTTTGGCCCTAGATCAGCCAGTGAGTTGTAGATCTATTATTTCTCTATCGGGTCTTCCAGATCTGTAACCCAGGCTTGTTGTATTCAGAAAACTCTTAATAATAAAACCCTCCAGCATCCAGAGACCGGTTTTCCCGCATTGGGTTTTTCCAGGGACTATTTGTCCAAAAATAACTGTCACTTTATCTATGTGTGCATGAACTTTTTCTAGATCTGGATTGGTGGAGATCAGTTATGTGTTTTGCTTCGATTTTAACTTGAATTTCATTCAGTTAATAACTTGTCTAAGTAGGAGGAGCTTAACCAGATTAACAATAATAATTTTTGCATAAAGTGTAAAGATTCAGAAATTTCCACATGGTATAAGAGCAATTGCAGATCTAGAAGGGTAACCAACAAGAAACTGAAGGTTCTAGCCACAAGAAGCAGCTATAAAAGCAGTAGAAACACAGAACTAAAGGGACAATGCAGTTTTCAGAGGCAGATTCACGCAGAGGGAAGAGTGACTTCACGCAAAGGGAAGGGTGACGCAGTCTAATGCTGTCTCCTAGCAAGCCCACGCAATTACTGCGCAGAGGCAGCTCAGAAATAGCGCTTGATTGGTCTGAACCCAACCAGTGTGATGTAGATCTGAATCTGTCAGATCCAGAAAAGACTGAAGATTAGCTGCAAAAATTCAAAAGGTGCTAGTGGGGTTAAATTCCTGAAGTTTTCAGATTTTTAGCCTAAGCACAAGTGACAAAGAGCGAGAGGAGATCAACTTCTCAGAGAGTTTCTAGCCAAAGAAACTTGCAATTTGATCAGAGGATCATAGAGAGCTGAATCATTGTTGATTTGGCAGATTTCCAAGGAGGGAAATCAGTTGTCAGAGGGAGCAGAAGGTGCCTGTTTCACCAAGGGCCTTAGATCCATTTCTCTAGCAAAGAGAAAAGGAAGTTCCGACACATTCTGAGCAGATGGCTCCTCATGGACTGCATGATCAGGACAGGCTAGATGGCCTCTCAAACTTTGCAGTTTAGAAGGCAAGGATCCTGATAGTCCTTGAGGCATACAATCTTAGAGACCATGCAAAGCAAACTCTGGCCACGCCGACCGATGTAGATCTCCTATGGAAGCATAAGGAAGCTATTGGGCATGCCAAGCAGTTGATTATGGATGGAATCAAGGACCATATTGTACCACACATAGCTGAGAAGAAGATAGCTAATGAGATGTGGAAGGCCTTGATCTCCCTATATGAGGGAAAATATGTCCAAAGGAAGATGTTGTTGGAGACACAGATGAGGTCATTCATGATGGCCAAGGGAAAGACATGGAGCATTTCCTCTTCAGACTATAGTCAATCAGAGATCAGTTGACTGCAACTGGTGCTACGGTGGAAGACGATGTGATGGTGATAACTACCCTCTATGCAGTCACGGATGAGTGGGAAACCTTTGTCCAAAGTATCTTGGGCAGAGCGGACCTCCTAGATTGGAACAGCTTGTGGTCAATTCTGCGTTAAGAAGAACTCCGCAGATTCACCAAGAAGCAGTATAGCCTTGGATCAAGCAAGGTGAAGAAGGAAGATGAGGAAGATGCAGCCTTGGCATCAAAGAGGCAGCCAAAGAAGAAAAAGGATCTCTCAAAGATCAAGTGCTTCCAGTGTGGTGAAATGGGACATTTTGCCAGCAATTGTCCTTAGAAGAAAAAGGACAAGGAAGCATCTTCTTCCAAAGCTGTTGTGGCAGATGATGGGTCGGAAGATGGTACAGCGGTGAGTGCTCATGAACCACGGAGGTGGGGTGACATGGATATGTAGAGGAGCTACATAGAACTGAGGTGGGATACTTGAGCAGCTCATCTCTTGGATCACATGCGAACTAAGGCAACCTTAAGACAGTAGCAGGACAAGAGGAGCAATGGGTGCATAGATCACAGATGAAGCAGAGGTAGATCTGAAGACTAGAAGAAGCAGCGCAGAGCAGAGCAGCAGTAGCGTAGAAGTAGTAGCAGCACAGAGGCTGATGTGACTTCAGTAGCGCGGAGCAAAGCTGCTTACGCAGAGTAGAGTTGTAGCAGCGCAGAAGGCTTCAGAAGGACAACGAAGTGCAGCAACAGCGTGAGGGATTTTGGCACAAGGGGCTTATGTGACTTCAGTAGTGTGGAGGGAATCTGTTTACGCAGTGCAGAGCTGTACTTGTGCATCATCCTTTAGATACCAGCACAAATCTATAGCCTATGGAGCTTCAGTGATGAGGAGGCAGCGTATTTGACTTGTCTGTCAAAGATTGGGCAGGAGATTCAGTTGTTTCTCTCAACAACTGAAGTTGCAGTGCAGCAGATCAATAGTGGCAGTGCTATGAGTAGCACAGATGCAGCAAATTGAGAGGGCGCTGCAGTATAGAGGTTGCAGTGGCAGTGGCAGAGTCATGGGCAGAAGTACAGAATGGCAGCAACAATGCAGAGTTGAGTGGCAGCAGGCCAAGCATCAGCAGCACAGAACCAGTGCCCAAAATCTTGTAATGCATAGTGTGATGTATTGCTAGAGCACACCCTTGATGCTAAGTGGGAGTGTTGAGATTTTGTGTATTTGGGGTAGCATCAGTTGTGCTCTAGGTCCCAAATTTTGTGGAGGGACTAGAGTACACTTGATCTACAAGACCTAGAAATTGATTTGGGAAATTTCATTTGGTTTAGGAGATATTGAATTAATTAATTATTTTAATGTATTTCCTAAGTTAAAACTTAGGGAACTTAAATAATTAAAGTGAATTTACATGTGATGAAATTGTCTTCAATCACACGGATCAAGCTTTCTTTTAATCTTAGCCATTGATTCAAGATTTAATCTTGGTCGTTGGTTTCCCAACGAGAAAAGTATAAAGGAAAGGCTTGGGGTCATTTCTAAAGAGACACAGAGGCAGAGCACTAAAGCTAAGCTGAGATTCTAGGGCGGGTTTGCTAAGAATTCTCAGAAGTGTTTCAACTGCAGAGAGGGGAATTTAGGCCAAGGGGATGATCTGATCCCGAGGTATAGAATACACAAGAGGCAGAGATCAGCTCAAGGACAGCGCAGAAGAGAAGAGCAGCAGCAGTAGCAAGGACAGCGCAGAAGAGGAGAGCAGCAGCAGTACAAGGACAGCGCAGAAGAGGAGAGCAGCAGCAATAGCAAGGACAGCGCAGTCCCTCCAAGCACATCGTGATTTTCAGCAGGAAACCCTCAGGGGTTACCCAGAGACCCTAAGGGGCAGCATAAGGCCTGCGTCACCCAGTCTGGGGTAACGCAGACCTTTTTGGAGTAGTGCTGAGGGTCAGAGGTGCTTCAGAGACTGACGTAGAGGCTTCAGGTGCAGCGCTGGGGTTTCTAGGCCCTAATTTTGGTTGAGTTCTGTAAATCCCGTTTGAGGGTGTAGATCAGTCATTATTTTGGCCCTAGATTACCCAGTGAGCTGTAGATCTATTATTTCTCTGTTGGGTTTTCCAGATCTGGAACCCAGGCTTCTTGTATTCAGAAAATTCTTAATAATAAAACCCTCCAGCAACCAGAGACCGGTTTTCCCGCACTGGGTTTTTCCGGGGACTATTTGTCCAGAAATAACTGTCACTTTGTCTATGTGCATGAACTTTTTCTAGATCTGGATTGGTGGAGATCTGTTATGTGTTTTGCTTCGATTTTAACTTGAATTTCATTCAGTTATTAACTTGTCTAAGTAGGAGGAGCTTAACCAGATTAACAGTAATAATTTCTGCATAAAGTGTAAAGATTCAGAAATTTCCACATCTACTTGCTCTCCCTCTTGCAAATCCTCTGGAGACACATCCCTTGGATCCCTATGCCTTGGAGAGGCAACTGAATTTTCTGTTGCAGTTTGTTGGGGCTGAGCAAGAGGCTCTTCCTCAGACTTCGTAGCAAAAGGCAATTCACGGGATCTTCTGAAGGCCTTTTCCTCCATGAACTTCACATCCCTTCGCACAATGACTTTCCTACTCTCAGGAATGTAGATGCGTTATGCATTTGAATTTGCGTTGTATCCTACCAGATACCCTTTTTCGGCAATCATCTCTAACTTCTTCCTCTTCTCACTAGGCACATGGCAGTAAGCTATACTGCCGAAGATCCTAAAGTGATTCCCTTCAGGCTTACTGCCAGTGAAGACACTTTCTGGCGTGATCTTTCCCAGTGCAGCGTGAGGAGTCATGTTCTAAATGTAGATAGTTGTATTACACGCTTCAGCCCACAGCAATTTGGGCATATCTTGGTCATACAGCATGGCTCTTGTTGCTTCCACAATAGTTCAATTCCTCCTTTCTACCACACCATTCTAATCCGGATTGTATGGAGTTGTCCACTCCCTTTTGATGCCTTCCCTTGAGCAAAATCCAGTGAATTCTTTATCTATGTATTAACCACCATTATTTGATCGCAACACCTTGATCCGCTTCCTTGTCAGATTTTCTACCAAAGCCTTAAACTCTTTGAACCGATTGAAGACTTCATCCTTGGTCTTTAAGAAGTAGATCGAAGTTTTCCTAGAATGGTCATCAACAAAATTTTCGGCACCGCTAAGAGCTCTAGTGGACATCGGTCCACAAATATCTGAGTGTATTAGGTCCAATACACCCTTGGCCCTATTTTTGCTTCTCTGATATGTTGCCTTGGCATATTTTCCCAATACGCACCCCTTGCAGATATCATCTCGTTTAGTGCTCAGTTCTGGAACACCTGTGACAGTCTTCTAGAGAATTCTCAACACCCAATGATGCAAATGCCCCATTCTTCTGTGTCATAGCTCATTCAAGTTCGTTTCATCTGCGCTGTCGACCAGTGCCATTGGAGAGTCAAGTTGTAGCTTGTACAGTTTGTTACTTCTTACCCAATCTGTGCCTTCTTCTTCCAACTGGGGTGCTTAATGTAGACTTTATTGTCAATAAAGTAGATGTCATAACCTCAGTGTTGAAGCTGAGACACTGAGAGCAAGTTCATCCCCAAACCCAGCACATGCAGCACATTAGTGGCCCGGATTCAATTTCCCGCCAAGGTCTGAAAAACTACGGTACCTTTTCCAACAAGAGTGCATTTCGCTTTATTACCCATGGTTATATTGAAATTCATCTGCTCTTCTTGGTAGTCCTAAAAACAGTCCTGTACTCCAGTCATGTGAGCAGAGCCTCCACTGTCAATATACCAGACATCAAAAGAAGCAGTGCTGGATACGCAAGCAAAATCTTCCTCAAGTCTGGATGCCAATACAGAGACATCATGATCCATCTGCTTTGTCATGCTTCTTCCCCTTCCTGGAGAACTGCGTGAACCCTTCTACGTTGTTGCTGCAACAGTAGATTTCCATTACTGGTAGATTCCCCCTTCCTGTTATTCATCTCTAGCTCTGATACCATGTGAAATTTTCAAACTGAAAACTATACAGTTGCAGTGATAGATTTATCTCTCCTACTTATTATTTAATAAGTTATTATTCAAAAATCTTATGGCAAATATTGAAATAAATACTACTGCAACATTCACAAATATATATGCAGAGAAATAAATAGTAGGGAACAAAAGCACAAGAATCAATCACATGTACATAGTTATTTTTGGACAATTGTCCTCGAAAAAACCCAATGCAGGAAAAGCAGTGCAGCAGATGAGGGTTTTATTAATTCTTCAGTAAATGATATCTTTACAGGGAAATACAATGGTAGATAAAATCTGAAACACCAAACACTGAATTTCCAGATCCCTTGGACAATTCTTTGACACCCTGATCAGCCCCTGTTGGCTCTTGTGTCTGTCTGTGTGATTCACTGCGCAGTCCCAGCACTGCACTGTGTGAGTCTGCATGGAGACTTCTGGGTTCTCTGCGCTGCAGACTCAAGCTACCTCCAATGACCCATTGCTGCCCTTCGTCCCTGATCTCAATCATTGTTGACTCCCTCCTCCTACTTCTGCAAACTCCTCGGCCTGCAACTCTCCCACTGAAATTGAATTCTCTCACTTCAGAATCGATCTCCTTCCGGTACTAAGTGTATGCCCGGCTTGTTTTCCAAATGACCTTCAAGCCTTCTTTTATAATCTTCCTATTGGAGAACCAATGGCTAAGATTAAAACTTGACTTGATCCATGTTTTCTAGAAGATTCACACTCTGACTTATTAATACCCTTTAATTATTTCATTTTCCTAAGTTTAGACTTAGGGTCTTCATTAAAATAATTAATTATTTTAATAAGTCATGAACCGAGTAAAATTTCCACACACTGTTTCTGGGTTCTTTGGAATGTTGTTGTCCAAGCCACCCTGCAAAGTTTGAGACTTGGAACACTTCTGAATGCTACAAAAATCAACATGATCTTGTATACCGATTTTGAGGTTACCATTGACTTCCCTTCATCGATCTCTACTGTGGTAGCATGTTGTTTTCCCTTTCTCTTTATATCTTTCGATCTTTCAGGAAAATCATGTCTATAGTGACCAAATTTGTGACAATGATAGCATTGAACATTCGACATATCTCTCTTTCCTTGAGCAGATCTTCTTCCTGTGAAAATTCCGCTATCCGGAATCCTGCTGCAGCAGCTGATTAAATTTATTCTATTTGTCTAACTAAACAAATTATTTAACGTATGCTACGGTAAATATCAAAATAAAATACATTGCAACCTTCACAATAAAAAATTAAAGGAAAAATACTAGCACAAGTATACACACATTAACACCATTATTTTTGGACAATTATCCCCGGAAAAACCCAATGCGGGAAAACTGGTGCAGCAGTTGAGGGTGTGTATAATAAGCAGTAAGTTTTTTAGAAAAAATCTATGATTGTCGAATCTGACAAATCATACAGAGAAACTGACAAGTCAAATCTCGTGAGACAAATCTCACTTTGCCATGGGAATCCGACACTGACCTGCACCCAAACCGAGCTTCTCTGCGCAATGACGGCATCACTCTGCGCGGATCTCTACGTCACAACTATAGTTGTTCTCTGTCTCTGTGCTGGATCTCTCTATTGGCTGGAAACTGGAATTCACTGGCCTCTGGAACCTTCCTCCAGGAACTGGCACTGACCCTCTGATGTCTCTTCAACATAAAAATGAACTCCCTCTGCAGCTCTACGCAGTCCTCGCGTAGCCTCCACATTACTGGTTTTGCATAGTTGTACGTGGCTTCTATTGCCTCCTCTACTATGCACTCTCCAGATCATAAATTCTTCCACCTAGAAATTATCCCTACCCCTCTCTGTGAGAATCCTCTCAATCGATCTTCTCCCTGAACACTGCTCACTAAAGAATTTCGATCTCTGGATTCTTGCTCTGTCTATTTTCCAAATTCGCTATCAAGTCCTTATAATCTTCTCATTAGGACTTCAACAGCCGAGATTAAATCGTTAATCAACGGCTAAGATTAAACTGACTTGTTCTTCGTCTTCTCTAGAAGATTCACACTCTGTTTTAATTAATAACCATTAATTATTTTAAATTCCTAAGTTTAGACTTAGGGTCCCATTAAAAATAATTAATTATTTTCATAAAACATGATCTTAGTGGAATTTCCAAAAATGCTTTCTAGTTTCTTTGGAATACATGCCTAAGCCTTTCTGCAACTTTTGAGACTTAGAGCACATCCAATGCTACCACAAATCAACACTCCCTCTTAGCGAGGAATGTGCTCTAGCAATACAATCATCTGAAGTACTGCTATGATTCTGCAACATCTCCCTCTGCGTTATTGATCCCTGCCACTGCTGCCCATCAACACTGCGTTGTTGCATCTCTGTTGTTGTTGACCCTACTTACTGCTGCCAACTGCTACTGCACTGCAACTCTCTAATATTTGTTGCTATTGTAATTGAGGACCCATCTTCTCCCTGAAATGAATGAACTTAGCTCTTCCCAGAGCCTTTGTGAGTATGTCTGCTACCTGATCCCCTGTGGGGACGTATTGCAGCTGCCCCACGCTGAACATAATCTTGGATAAAATGACATCTAATATCTATGTGTTTGGACCAATCATGAAATACTAGATTCTAAGAGAGCTTGATACAACTCTGATTGTCACAGTAAACACTTGTCGATTCCATCCTCTTCCTGAACAAGCTCACAAGAAGCTTCCTAAACCATATGGCTTTGCATGTTGTTGTGTTGGCTGCCATATACTCTGCTTCGGATGAGCTCAGTACTACTGAATTCTGCTTCCTACTGCACCAAAAGATAATTCCTTATCCAACATCGAAACAGCGTCCAGAGGTACACTTTCGATCGACTGAGCTTCCTGCCCAATTTGCATCTGTAAACCCGCTCAATCTGACATCATCTCCTCGGGTGTATTCCAACCTGTATCTGACTGTTCCATGCACATATCTGAGAATGTGCCTAGTTGTTGCCCAATGTACCCTTTTCGGTTCCACCACGAACTAACTAAGGGTGTTGAAAGCAAAACAAATGTCTTGTGAAAAGTCCTAAATCTGGATTCCTACTGCAACAAATCTGAATTACTTCTCCTATTATTTGATAATTATTTCATTACAGTGAAATATCGAAGTAATTTCGGAAGTAGTCTACACAAATAATGTTGCAGAATAAATCTAAGTGTTGAAACAAACTGAACAAAATACAATGAAAAACAACCATATTTGACAGTGATTTTTGGACTAAGTCCCCAGAAAAACCCAACTTGGGAAAACCGGTGCAGCATATCTGAGGGTTTGTAGTATTAAGCATCAGAATCTTGAGTACAACTAGGGTGCCAATATCCGGCTAACCCTTCAGAGAAATCTAGACACTTGATGAAATTGTGAGATATACCTCACTCTACAAGTCTCTGGCTAATCTAAACAGCGTTGGTGAAGCCCCTCTCTGCCTCTGCGTGAGTGCCTACGCTAGAACTGCGTAAGCCTACGTAGGCAAGCTTGAGAAACTGCGCCACCTCTCTCTGCAACTGATTAAGCTGATCTGAGACTGGATTTTGGCCCTCCTGGCTCAGAAACCCCAGCCTCTAGCTATTCTAGACTGACTGGGAGGCACTGCATCACTTCTGCGTGATTTTCTTGCAGGAATTGCGTCACCTCTTCAGAAAACTACATTGCCTCTTCTCTACATCACCTCTGCCTCTCTCTGAAATGTACTCCTGGTCCTCCTGAACAGTTACTGCATTTGCCCCTATCTGGATCTGATCACTGAATCAAAATCACTTAGAAAACCCTACCCTAGTGATTTGATTCTTATCAAAAGTTGTGTCTTCTCACACAAACTCGAAAATGCCAAATGCTCAATGTGCTCAATGTGATTTCCATAGGCCCCTCACCCTCCTTATATTCTTTCGTTGACCCTTCAACGGCCAAGATTAAAACATAATCAAGGGCTAAGATTAACTTGGAGGTGATCCATGACTTTATCTAGAAGACTCACACTTATTTAATTAATACCCTTTAATTAATCAGTTTCCTTAAGTTTAGAGTTAGGAAAACATTAAAAATGATTAATTAATTTAATTAAACCATCTCTAAGTGGAATTTTCCAAAACCATTTCTGGGTTTTATGGAATACTTGTGTCTTAGCCTATATACAAAGTTACAAGACTAGAGCACATCCAATGCTACCATAAATCAACACTCGCTCTTAGCGAGGAAACTGCTCTAGCAAAACAACTCAATGTGTTGTTGTTCTGACTTCTGGAACATCTACTATTGTGTTGTTGATGTTGCTCACCAATACTGCACAAAAATATTGCATCCGTACTGTTGCTGACTCTGCATATTGCTGCCAACTGCCATTGTACTGCAACTCCCTCTGAATTCTGCAACCATGTTGCTGCACTGCGTTGCACTACTTGTGCACTGCGCTGCTGCTGCTCATCTACTGTTGCTGCTGCACTATTGTTAATTGCAACAGAAAAACATCCGAAATTGAACAAGCAAATCTGCAACTGAAAAATAAGACTCACTGTTGCTAACTTCTGCACTAGCTCTCTGAAGAATATTGTGTTGTTGTTGCTCTGCACTACATGAGCACTGCACTGCACTGCGCTGCACCAGTGTGCATTGCGCTGCTATTGCTCAACTGTTGATGTTATTGCTCCCTCTTTGCGCTGATCAAGCTCTAGTATTGCTAGCCACTGCACTGTCTTCTCATCTTCCACTGCAACTGTCCATCCTGCTACTGTCTTTAGGCTGTCGTAGCTCACATGTGATCCAAGAGTTCGGAAATACTCAAGGACGCTGCAACTTTGTAGATTCTAGATCTACAACTCCAAGTCAGACCACTTCTCTCCTTTCGGAATATGAGCTAACATAGCACAATCTCCCTCTGCCTCAATCTTGGCACCTCCGGCTTGAGGATCTTGCTTCTCCTCTTTATCCTTTTTCTTAAGAGGACACTGTGTGGCATAATGTCCCATTTCCCCACACTTGAAGCACTTGATCTTAGACAAATCTTTCTTCTTCTGCCTCTGTTGCCCCATTAATGCAAGGGTTGTGTTTTCTTCCTCCTCCTTCTTTACTTTCGAACAGTTGCTGCCATCCTCTATATGGATTTTGAGGAGGTCTCTCCCCAGCTCTTCTTACTTCAAGGCTCCCACATCGCCTCCTATCATGGGAGTCTTTCTCTGCCCAAAATGCTTTCAACGAAGACTTGATAATCTTCTGAAACAGAGTTCAGAGTGAGCCTTACCAACTCTAAGTCTCTAGGAGCTGACCCTACTACTGACAGCTCATCTTGGTTCTCCTGAATTCAAGATAGGAAGGAGTCAAAACGCTCTCCCTTCTTCATTCTGGTATTACGCATCTTTTCTTCCAGGTACACCTTCCGCAGCTCGGAAGATCCTTATTATAGCTTTTCCAGCCCTACCCACATTTCTCTCGTAGTCCCCTTTGGTATGATGTGATCCTTCACACCATCCAGGATCAATTGCTTAACTCTTGCCATATTCTTCTTGACTGTTCTCAGATGTGTTGCATCCAAAGGTTCTACAACTGCGCTTTCAATGAGGGCCTTTAGATCATGCTCATCAAGGAGAAACTCAATCCTTGATTTCCAAATAACATAGTTGGAGGCACCCTCCAATCTATCTTGGTCACGTAGTCCGTTCCTGGCCATTTCCTCAACTGTCGATTTCTTCCTCTAACCCTTTGCTCAGCTAGACTTACGCACTCCTTGTGGAGTAAGTCGCTGCTTCTACTGTTGCACAGGAGAAATTGAGCTTCTTTGAGTAAGAAACTCTCTGAGGTCAAGAAATCCCCAATCTGTGTTTTTCATAAATTTTCTGACGCTTATGCACCAGCTCTTACTGTTGTGCAGTAACTGTGTCCTTCAGCTATGCTGGTCTGCTCTGTCAACTCTCTCAGAGGGAGCCTTTTCTGCACTGGATTTCCCTCCTGGCCTGGACAATGTAATTTCTGGGAGGGTCTGTTGCTGCTTACGCAGATCCCAGTCTCTCCTGCGCTGATCTACAGGTTCACCCTTGTTTCTCCTGCACTTCAGCTTAAATAAGCTCTGATACCATGTGAAAATTCCTAAATCTAGATTCCTACTGCAACAAATTTGAATTACTTCTCCTATTATTTTGATAATTATTTCATTACAGTGAAACATCGAAGTAATTTCTGAAGCAATGTACACAAATAATGTTGCGGAATAGATCTAAGTGTTAAAACAAACTGAACAAAATGCAATGAAAAACAACCACATTTGACATGGTTATTTTTGGACTAAGTCCCCGGAAAAACCCAACTTGGGAAATCCAGTGCAGCAGATCTGAGAGTTTGTATTATTAAGCAGCAAAATCTTGAGTACAACTAGTGTGCCAATATCTGGCTCACCCTTCAGAGAAATCTAGACAACTGATGAAATTGTGAGATATACCTCATTCTACAAGTCTCTGGCTAATCTAAGCAGCGTTGGTGAAGCCCCTCTCTGCCTCTGCGTGATTTCCTACGCTAGAACTGCATAAGCCTGCGTGGGCAAGCTTGAGAAATTGCATCACCTCTCTCTGCAACTGATCAAGTTGATCTGAGACTGGATTTTGGCCCTCCTAGCTCAGAAACCCCAACCTCTAGCTATTCTGGACTGACTCTGGGAGGCACTACATCACTTCTGCGTGATTTTCCTGCAGGAACTGCATCACCTCTTCAGAAAACTACACTGCCTCTTCTCTACGTCACCTCTACCTCTCTCTGAAATGTACTCCTGGTCCTCCTGAACAGTTACTGCATCTGCCCCTCTGGATCTGATCACTGAATCAAAATCACTTAGAAAACCCTGCCCTAGTGATTTGATTCTTATCAAAAGTTGTGTCTTCTCACACAAACTCAAAAATTCCAAATGGTTAATGTGCTCAATGTGATTTCCATAGGCCCCTCACCCTCCTTCTTATATTCTTCCGTTGACCCTTCAACGGCCAAGATTAAAACATAATCAAGGGCTAAGATTAACTTGGAGGTGATCTATGACTTTATGTAGAAGATTCATGCTTAGTTTAATTAATACCCTTTAATTAATCAGTGTCCCTAAGTTTAGACTTAGGAAAACATTAAAAAACGATAAATTAATATAATTAAACCATCTCTAAGAGGAATTTTCCAAAACCATTTCTGGGTTTTATGGAATACATGTGTCTTAGCCTATATACAAAGTTACAAGGCTAGAGCACAACCGATGCTACAATAAATCAACATGTCTCTCCTAGTGTTGACCAGATACATGAGTGACCGAATGAGTTGTTTGTACAAGGTGGGGTCCACTTCCTTGTCCCCTAATTCATCTATTTTCTTCCAGTTGGTTATCATAGGTGTTTCCATGGACCAGCAATCCTGCATTCTGAACCTCTTCAGAATTTTCGTGGCATATCTCATTTCCCTAGGAAGATCTCTCCATTCTTCTGCCACACTTCCAACCCTAGAAAATAATGCATCAACCCCAAACCTTCATGTCGAATTCTGCTTCAAGATTCTTCTTGCAGTCCTTTATGAGTCTAGATGATCCTGTAAGAAACAAATCATCTACATATAATACCACAATCACTGGCTCATTCTCCACCATCAAATAGTAGAGATTGGGATCTGCATCACTCTTGACGAATCCCAACTGCTGCAAGTATCTTTCAATTCGAGCGTGCCAAGCTTTGGGTGCCTGCTTGAGCCCATACAGGGCTTTCTTCAATTTGCATACATCAGTTTTCTTATCAGGGGTTTCAAATCCTTTAGGTTGTTCTATGTACACCTCTTCTATCACCCCATTCAAGAATGTTGTCATGACATCCATTTGGTGAATCTCCCATCCCATTCAAGAATGTTGTCTGAGCTGCTAAGGATACAACAGATCTAATGGAGGTGTATCTGGCTATAGGCTCGAAGGTCTCCTCATAGTCAATTACTTCTTTCTGCACATACCCCTTTGCTACAAACCTGGCCTTGTACTTCTCCACGCTACCATCTGCAACATACTTGATTTTGTAGATCCATATTGATCCTACAAATGATTTATCCTCAGGTCTAGGCACAACTTCCTACACATCATTTGTCATGATAGAGTTGTACTCTTCTACCATGGCATCCACCCATACTTGGTGTTGTACGACTTCCTGAAAACAAGAGGGTTATTCTACCTGTGCTACCAATGCTTGGTACCTGTCAAGTTGTCTATGCTGCCTTTTCTAAGTTCTAGGAGCTTCAATGATCTCCTCTGCGTCTCTCAGTGTATGTCGTGCCTCCCTACTAGTTCTACCACTGGTGGTAGGAAGTTCTCTCAATTCCTCCCTCATGTTCATGTTGTTCCATCTGTTGAGAACGGCCAGAATCTTCTCCTCCCAAGGAAATGCTAGTACTAGTCATTGTACTTGATCCTGGTGTCTGTCCTCCTACCTGTCCTCCCTGTTGCCCTTGTTGTTGTTCGACTAAAGGAACTCATGTTGACTAATCCTCTACTAGCATCTCACGAGATTTCCCAAAAGCTATCTTCCATAAACTTAGCATCTCGTCTCACTACAATTTTCCTGCTTCTAGGAATGTAGATTTTGTATGCTTTTGAGGTCTCACTATATCCTACGAGATATGTAATATTCCCAATTAGCAGCAGCTAATTGGCAATATTAATTTTTGGCCAGTTTACTTTTATAAAGTTAAAGTCAGTTAATAAAGTGGGTGAGAGGACACTCGGCCTACACTTGGGAAATAAAACATTCCCTAACGTCACTTGAGCACATTTATTTGACAGCGTGGGGCCCAGGGGTCGAAGTGGCAGCATGTGGACAGTGGCAGCGTGGGCAGCGTGGGCCCATGACAGCGCAGAGAGAGAGGGACAACGTGGCCAAGAAGGACAGCGCAGTTTTGGTGGGGCCTAGGGGAGAGAAAGGCTCTCCAAGCATAAAGAGAGGAAGAGGCTCCTCATTCCCTCATTCATTTATGCATCTATGTTTGTTCTTTTGACATTGAACACGCTTTTGTTGTTGAGCAAAGTCTGCAAGTGTTGTTTAGCACATCAGGTGTCTTCGAGCGGAGATCCCAACCTCAGCCCCGGGGGACTTCGAGTGCCTGCTCGGGTGAGGAGTTCTATCCTTTGATTTTCAGGTGGTAGCCATAGCATCTTCAACAGGGATTACACACTTGCTTGGGTAGCGCAGTCTTGAGGAGAGACCACGCAGTTCTTGGAGGAGGTAGTGAAGAGAGCAGAGATTTATCCAGGGATTCAGCCCAGGATAGTGAGAAGGGATCAGCCCTTAGCTATTCCATCATTTTGGTAGAGGAGGAGGCCACCATTTGCAAAGACACATTAACGGCCAGCGTATTCCACTGGGATAGCGTTATTTCTCAAGGGAGGTCATTTTCCGAGGTCCTCCATTCCGAAAACCCTTTCTGGGCTTTTCTGGGTATTAGGTGGGGAGCTCATTTCCAGAGTCCCGTATTTTTCTAAGTAGCAGAACAGCCCCAAAGAGCCATCCTATTACAATCGCAGCAGCAGCAGCAGCAGTTTGGAGATAACGCAGTCATTGTGAAAGCAGCCATTCCGAGAGTATTTCTGAGAGTATTTACAACTTGCCTTGTGTAGTCAAAGGTGTCATCATTCTAATCACCTTTGTACTTATTGTATCTTTCAGTTATATAATAAAATGGCTCAGCATTCTCCATGTTTTGCATTATGTATGTGATGTCTCTCTATTTGTTGTAGTTTCATGTTTATGTTGCTTTATATTGCTGTTTATTTCTACACGGAATATTACAGTGGTATCAGAGCTCATAGACTTGGCTCGACCTGTGGAGCAGATTGTTTATGACACCAGCAGGAAAACCATACATCACTTACTAGGGACCAAGAGAGGAGACTTGAGGCCACTTTTGGAGAGGCTGACCGCATTCCGATAGCGGACGCAGAAGAGGAGGAACCAATGGCAAAAGGGAAAGATGAAGAGAAGGATTTCAGGGAACTTCTCCTAAAATCTGTGTAGGAGTTGTCGAGGAGGATAGAAGAGATGGGACAAAAGTTTACCGCAGACCAGAGACAACGTGAAACCCCAAGGGGTTTCCACACCAGAGAAGGGTTTGGCACTTCCCATCACTTGCAGGAGCATCTCACAGCGCAGCAGATGGCATCACTGACTCCCCCACGTTCCACGATGCCCACGTTTCTAGCTACGGGTACTGGAGCAGAGCACCTCAGGAACCGAAACTAGTTCACATGGGGGATTATTTTGCCGAGTATCAGTCCTACAGGCAAGAGTTTGGTGAGGCTCTCACTTTCCATGACTTTGTGAAGCTCAAGAAGGGCAGCAGACCCCGCAACCAGAACCGAGGGGGCAGATACACACGAGATGGGGATGTACAACGTACAGTGGGCAGATTCTTCCTGCCGACATTTGACGGATCCTCCAAGTGTTCGACAAAGGCTTGGGTAAAGAAGCTAGATATCTATTTCCAGCTCAATTAGATGGCAGAGGGAGAGGCCATCAAGGTGGCAGCACTGCACCTAGAGGGTGAGGCCCATGATTGGTGGTTCCACCAGATGGCCACGCTGGGTCACTTAGCAGTGACAGCATATGCAAAGTTTCCACGAAAATTGGTAGAGCGGTATGATCAGAGGAATCCGGAGGAGCACTTTATTGAGCTGACTAAGCTCAAATAGACCGGGAGCCCGGACACCTACATTTTTGAGTTTTTGAGACTCTTCGTGATGGTACCCGACTTGTCTTTGGCCAGGATGATATACATGTTCATTAATGGGTTGGCAGAAACTCTACGGGGGTTAGTTAGATCGACGAGGCCGACTACACTTCATGATGCGATTGGGAGGACCAGGGATTTGCAAGATGCCTTGCCCAGGACCAGAGCTCCTTTCCCCCAGAGACTGACATTTCAACCGAAGGGGAAGGACATGAGGGTTCCACCTCTGAAGGGGAACCAAATCCAGGGGCCTTTGGACGATGAGACCCAGAGAGATTTGAGACGAAAGAAGCTATGCTTCACATGCCAGGAGCCATGGGCACCAAGACATCATTGTGCCACTGGGAAGGCACACTACATAGAGGTATTCTCCGACAGTGACAGGGAAGAGGATGTGTATGAGGAGATGGAGGCAGGAGGCAGCGGTGTAGTACAGAGAGGAGATCATCCACCACCTCCACCATCAGGAGCAGGAGGGGCAGCATTTGCACCTACCGGGGGAGTCCTTGCTTCTTTGCGAGGGGTTCCCAAATACTTAACACAGCGTGTCCGGGGCACTGTGTAGGCACAGCGTGTTTCAGTATTAGTGGACAATGGGGCTACCCACAATTTTATTGATGCACAGTTGGTAGAGCGTAGGAGCATACCGACGGAGAGCTTTGATGGGTTTTCAGTACTGGTACCAAGTGCCAAAACCATGCAGTGTGCCAGATATGTGCTAGCCTTGGCAGTGACTATGGCGACTTACACTCTGACAGATCATTTCTTTGTGGTGGACATTCCGGACACCAACGTGATCCTAGGAGTGCAGTGGTTGATCACGCTGGGGAAGGTCACCACAAATTAGGAGACCTTGGAGATGGAGTGGACGGACAAGAAGACCGAGAAGCATGAGATGATTCGGGGCATGCACACTTATCTGCCACAGACAGTTTCAGCGCACCGAATGGAGGCAGACTTCCGGAAGGGAGACATAGAGTGGGCAGTAGAGCTGCGTGTTTCAGAGGCAGGGTCTACAGGGCAGGCCATACACCCAGATGTGCAGTCGATTTTGGACAGGTATGCCACAGTTTTCGGAGATATACCACCAGGGCAGCCACCGGATCGGGGGTTTGAGCACACCATCGAGCTGGAGCAGGGCACCCAGTTTGTGATTACTACACTCTATAGGCATCCTAAAGCCTACAAGGATGAGATTGAGAGGGCTATTCATGAGCTCTTAGCACTGGGACACATTCAACCTAGCACTAGCCCGTTTGCTTCTTCTATTGTACTAGGATGGCACATTGAGGATGTGCATCAACTATCAGGCTCTCAACAAGAAGACCATGAGGAACCGATACCCTGTTCCATGGATTGACGAGTTGATGGATGAGTTGAGGGGATCGAAGTTCTTCTCGAAGATCGATCTGAGATCAGGGTACCACCAGATTCGCGTGAGGGACCAGGATGTTCCCAAGACCGCTTTCAGATGTCACTATGGCCACTTCGAGTTTCTGGTGATGCCCTTTGGGCTAACCAATGCACCAACCACCTTCCAGTCCTGCATGAACCACATCTTTTGTGGTCAACTGAGGAAGTTTGTGCTGGTATTCTTCGATGACATCTTGATATACAGCCAAACGTGGGAGAAGCACCTGCAGCACATTGAGGTTGTGTTGCGCATACTGGAGGAGCAGCGTTTCTATGCTAACCTCTCCAAGTGCGAGTTTGGATTGACGAAGATGCTCTATTTGGGGCATATCATTGGTGTGGACGGGGTGAGGGTCCACGAGGAGAAGATCAAGGCCATTTGGGATTGGCCAGAGCCGAAGAACGTGACGAAACTTCGGGGGTTTGTAGGCATCTGCACCTACTACCGGAAGTTTGTCAAAGGATTTTCCCAACTTGCTGCACCCCTCATAGACCTTACGAAGAAGAGGGCATTCAGTTGGACAGACACAGTGCAGAGGGCCTTTGACACGCTCAAGGAGGTGATGACCAGCTACCCAGTTCTTGTGTTGCCAGATTTCAAGCAGCCTGTTGTCCTTGAGTGTGATGCATCAAGAGAGGGGGTAGGCGCAGTTTTGATGTAGGGGGGCCACCCCATAGCTTTTGAGAGCAGGAAGCTATTGTCACATGAGAGGTTGTATCCCATATACGACAAGGAAATGTTGGCTATCATGCATGCACTGACCAAGTTTTGGTAGTACTTGGTGGGGAACAGATTCAGGGTGAGGACTGACCACAACATCCTTCCGTTCTTTTTAGAGCAAAAGCAGTTGCAGGAGAGGCAGCAAAAGTGGGTCAGCAAGATCCAGGCATACGATTTTGACATCGAGTATGTCAAGGGGAAGAACAATGTGGTGGCCGACGCACTCTCACGCAGACCAGCAACGTTGTCCCTGATGAGTTTAGACACAGATTGGAGGGCTCAGTTGCTGGTGGAGTACTCCAAAGACCGTTTTGCCTACAAGATCTTGGACGGACAGGTCACGGATGACAGATACAGGGTGATGGATGAGGTGATATACTTCAGGGATCGGATCTTCTTGACTGGGGGTTCTCAACTCAAGGAGAAGGTACTATGTGCCTAACATGACTCACCACTATCAGGCCACCAAGGGTTCACCAAAACCTACAAGGCCATCAGGGAGAGGTTCTCTTGGAAGGGCCTCAAGGAGGATGTACTCCGGCATGTCAGGGAGTGCGAAGTATGTCATCGAAACAAGGGGGAGATGAGCCATCCAGCAAGATTACTACAGCCTCTTCCCATTCCAGAGGGGACATGGGAGAGCATATCGATGGATTTCATCACAGGGTTTCCCACAGTGCAGCGCAAGGATTGTCTCTTTGTAGTCATTGATCAGCTAACAAAGTACGCACACTTCTTCGTTATATCGCCAAGTACACCGCAGCTCAGGTAGCGGAGTTGTTTTTCAGAGATGTTTTCAGGTTGCATGGTCTCCCAAAAACCATTGTCAGTGATCGGGACAGTCGTTTCATGGGCGGCTTTTGGCAGGAACTCTTTCGTTTGGTGGGTACAGAGTTGACTCCGAGCACCAGTTATCACCCTCGGACAGATGGGCAGACGGAGATAGTGAACAAGTGGCTGGAAGTCTACTTGCGAAACTATGTTACAGGGCAGCAAAAGGCATGGTTACGTTGGTTGCACTTGGGGGAGTACTGCTACAACACTACTTTCCACATGACCATTGGTATGTCTCCATTTTACGCTTTATATGGATATCATGCTTTGTCTTTTGCTGACGTGATGTTTGGTGCTAGTAAGGCCCCCAAGGTCAAGGACTGGATCCAAGAGAGTCAGGATATACTCCGGGCCCTTAAGGACAACTTAGCTACAGCACAGAACCAGCAAAAACTGTATGCTGACAGAGGACGAGTTGAGAGGTATTTTGAGGTAGGAGACTTGGTCTACCTATGGCTACAGCCATACAGGCAATCCACGCTGAAGCAAAAGGGGGTCGAGAAGCTCAAGCCCTGCTTCTATGGACCATACAGGGTGATACGCAGGATCGAGGAGGTTGCATATGAGCTGGAGTTACCAACAGGTAGTAGGATCCATAACATCTTCCATGTGTCTTGCCTGAAAAAGGCATTGGGGCAGCAGGTGACTGCAACAGAGGAGCTTCAACCAACAGATGATGAGGGGCATTTAGTACTACAACCAGAAGCCATCATAGATACCAGGGAGAGGCAGCTGCGGAGCAGGACGGTCAGGGAGTATTTGGTGAGGTGGAGGAACTTGTCGGATGAGGATGCCACTTGGGAGAGTGAGAAAATTTTGCAGCATCCATCATTGTAGTTGCTTGAGGACAAGCAACGTTTTGCCGGGGAGGACTGTAATATTCCCATTTAGTAGCAGCTAATTGGCAATATTAATTTTTGGCCAGTTTACTTTTATAAAGTTAAAGTTAGTTAATAAAGTGGGTGAGAGGACACTCAGCCTACACTTAGGAAATAAAACATTCCCTAACGTCACTTGAGCACATTTATTTGACAGCGTGGGGCCCAGGGGTCGAAGTGGCAGCGTGGGCAGTGTGGGCACATGACAGCACAGAGAGAGAGGGAGAGCGTGGCCAAGAGGGGCAGCGCAGCTTTGGTGGGGCCTAGGGGAGAGAAAGGCTCTCCAAGCATAAAGAGAGGAAGAGGCTCCTCATTCCCTCATTCGATTATGCATCTATGTTTTGTCTTTTGACATTGAGCATGCTTTTGCTGTTGAGAAAAGTCTGCAAGTGTTGTTTAGCACATCGGGTGTCTCCGAGCGGAGATCCCAACCTCAGCCCCGGGGGACTTTGAGTACCTGCTCGAGTGAGGAGTTTAATCTTTTGATTTTCAGGTAGGAGCCATAGCATCTTCAGCAGGGATTACGCACTTGCTTGGGTAGCACAGTCTTGAGGAGAGACCACGCAGTTATTGGAGGAGGTAGTGCCGGAAGCAGAGATTTATCCGGGGATTCAGCCCAGGATAGTGAGAAGGGATCGGCCCTTAGCTATTCCATCATTTTGGTAGAGGAGGAGGCCACCATTTGCAGAGACACATTCAGGGCCAGCGTATTCCACTAGGATAGCTTTATTTCTCAAGGGAGGTGATTTTCCGGGGTCATCCATTCCGGAAACCCTTTCTGGGCTTTTCTGGGTATTAGGTGGTGAGCTCCTTTCCAGAGCCTCATATTTTTCTGAGTAGGGGAACAGCCCCAAAGAGCCATCCTATTCCAGTGGCAACAGCAGTTTCGAGATAACGCAGTCATTGTGAGAGCAGCCATTCCGAGAGTATTTCCAGCTTGCCTTGTGCAGGCCAAGGTGCCATCATTCTAATCACCTTTGTACTTATTGTATCTTTCAGTTATATAATAAAATGGCTTAGCATTCTCCATGTTTTGCATTATGTATATGATGTCTCTCTATTTGTTGTAGTTTCATGTTTATTTTGCTTTATATTGTTGTTTATTTCTACACTGAATATTACAAGATACCCCTTTTCTGCAATCTGAACAAGTTTACTTCTCTTCTCATCAAGTACGTGACAATATGCCAGATTCTTGAATATCCGAAGGTGACCTACTTCCGGTTTCCTCCCTGTGAAAACTCCTTCAAGCGTTTTCTTCCCCAATGCTCTGTGAGGAGTTCTATTTTGGATATACACAATTGTGTTACATGCCTCTCCCATAAGAACCTAGGCAAGTCTAGGTCATATAACATAGCTTTTGTTGCCCCATCAATAGTTATGTTCTTCCACTCCGCTACACCATTCTGTTGTGGATTGTATGGAGTTGTCTACTCTCTCTTGATGCCCTCCTTTGCGCAAAAATCTATGAAGTATTTGTTCGTATATTTTCCACCATTATCTGATCACAACACCTTTATTTTCTTCCGTGTCATGTTCTCCACGAGGGCTTTAAACTCTCTAAACCGATCAAAGACCTCAACCATGGTCTTTAGGAAGTAGATCCAGGTTTTCCTGGAGTAATCATCAATGAAGGTGACAAAGTAATTGCCACCGCTTAGACCTCTAGTGGGCATTGGGCCACAAATGTCTAAGTGTATCAATCACAATACACCTTCTGCTTGGTTATCGCTTGTGGTAAATTTGCCTTAGCGTACTTCCCTAGTATGCATCCTCTGCATACGTCATCATGCTCCATACTGAGGACTGGTACTCCAGTAACAGTCTCTCTGAGCATCCTCAGTGCTCCATGGTACAGATGTCTTATTCTCCTATGCCATAGTTCATTCAGATTTCTCTCGCCATCAAGATCGTTGCCTATCATTGCCATTGGAGACTCGAGCTGCAATCTGTATAGTCTATTGCTTCAATTTCCAATTTGCCTCTACTTCTTCTAGCTCGGATGCTTGACGTATGCCTTCTTCCCAATGAAGTATACATTGTATCCCTTGTCCTGTAACTGGGACACTGAAATCAGATTCATTCCTAGCCCTAGCACATGCAGCACATTAGTGGCTTTGATGCTGGTTCCCGCTTCTTTCTAAAACACTATGGTGCCTCTCCCTGTTGGAGTGCATTTTGTTTTGTTTCCCATAGTGATCTGGAAGTCCATCTGTTCTTCCTAATAACTCAAGAAATATTCTCGTACTCCAGTCATGTGAGTTGAAGCCCCGCTATCAATATACCAAACACTTGCAGATGTTGAACTTGACAAACATGCAAAGTCTTCTTCCAATCTAGAAGACAATTCAGAGACATCTAAATTTTCCATACTTATCTATGCTATTTTCCCTTCTAACGCTTTTGCAGTCCAGCAAAAAAACCTACGTCCCTCCTGAACACTGCACTACGCTAAACTTGTTGCGTAGCTCCCTCGGTCACTGGCAAATTTCGATCTGGAAATCTTTCTCTTTGTCGACTCACTCAGAGAGAGATTTTCCACGACAATTTGTCCTTCTGAACTAGACTGCACAATCCTTTAGGAAATCCAATTTACTGCCTGCACAATCTCTTGACCTCCCTCTTCTGTTCAGCACTGGTTCTTCTGGATCTGTTTTCTTTGCTCTTATACCATGTGAAAATTTCGTTATCCGGAATCCTACTGCAGTTGTTGATTAAATTTCTTCTATTTGTCTAATTGAACAAATTATTTAGTGTATGCTACAGTAAATATCGAAATAAAATACACTGCAACCTTCACAATAAAAATTGCAAGGAAAAATACTAGCACAAGTATACACACATTAACACTGTTATTTTTTGACAATTGTTCGCGGAAAAACCCAATGCAGGAAAATCGGTGCAGCAGCTGAGGGTTTGTATATTATGCAATGATTTTATGAGGACAAATCTATGATTGTTGAATCTGACATATCATACAGAGAAACTGACAAGTAAAATCTCATGAGACAAATCTCACTCTGCCACGAGAATCCGGCACCGACCTGCACCCAAACCGAGCTGCTTTGCGATGCCTCTGCACAATCCCTGCGTCATAACTGTAGCTGCTCTCTTTGTGTTGGATCTCTCTGCTAGCTGGAAACTAGAATCTGCTGGCCTCCGTAACCTCCCTCCGGGAACTGGCACTGACCCTCTGTTGTCTCCTCAACAGAAAAACGTACTTCCTATGCAGCTCTACGCAGTCCCATCGTGGCCTCTGCATCACTGGTTCTGCGTAGTTGTCTGTGGCTTCTACTGCCTCCTCTGTTATGTGCTCTCCAGATCAGGAATTCTTCCACCTAGAAATTATCCCTGCCCCTCTCTGTGAGAATCCTCTCGATCGATCTACTCCCTGAGCACTGCTCACTAAAGAATTTCGATCTCTGGATTCTTTCCCCGTCTTGATGTAAATGCCCTATCAAGTCCTTCTTATAATCTTCTCATTAAGACTTCAACAGTCGAAATTAAATCATTAATCAATGGCTAAGATTAAACTAACTCGATCTTCGTCTTCTCTAGAAGATTCACACTCTGTTTTAATTAATATCCATTAATTATTTTAATTTCCTAAGTTTAGACTTAGGGTCCCATTAAAAATAATTAACTATTTTCATAAAACATGATCTGAGTGGAATTTCCAAAAACTCTTTCTGGGTTCTTTGGAATACATGTGCCTAAGCTTTCTTGCAACTTTTGAGACTTAGAGCACATTCGATGCTACCACAAATCAACACTTCCTTCCGGCCTTCTTCCTTCATTTCTTCTTTGGAAACGAAACTTGTTCCTTCCTCTAGCCTTCTTGAAACGTGCTACAATATCTTGAGAATCACCTTCATCATATCTTTGATTGTTTCCCTTTGATATGAGCCTACAATCTTCTTGAGTGCATGCAGTCCATAATTCTTCAAATGTTGGAGTTTCCTTTCTGCCACATATACTAGATGCTCCCATGAATCAAGGAAACCATTAAGTGTTGTAGTCACTAGTTCTGTTTCAGAAATGATTTCATCAATCGCTTGCAGTTGATCTCTTAATTGAAAAATCCTCATGAAATATGAGGTTATAGTATCATTTCTTGTCATTCTAACATCATGAAGCTCATTCTTCAAACTCATCTCTTGAATAATGTTTTCGATAGTGTATAATCCAACTAGGGCATCATAAATCTGCTTTGAAGATGCAAGATTTGCAACATAAGGAATCATGTGATCTCTAATAGAGTCCACAATGATGCTTCTAGCTGTGATATCATCCTTCTCATATTTCATTTTTCCTTCATTATTTGAGGGATCAGTGACCTTTCCATTCACAATACCCAAGAGATCATTCTTTGCAACGATGAGATCAATCCCTGTTTTCCAAGCCCCGAAATTTGTAGCTCCTTCCAATTTGTTCTCAGACTTAAAAAAGGAACACATAGTCATAGATAAACAATTAGATTGTGGATGTAGGGTTTTCTTCAATGCTCTTCCCTTTACCAAAGCTCTTCGAGAGTCATCTCAATGTCCTATTCTTCACCAAAGCTTTGATTCCATGTTGATTTTTTTTATGCATTAGATACAAACACTAATTTCTGAAATATTGATAATTACTTCTAATGATGTAGATCTTCTTTTAACAATTCCAATTTATCATTAAGCAATTACACTTCAAAAATTCAACCATAAATGCACAAGGACAATACAGACCACAATACACAAAGAGAACACAAGGTTTACCAAGGGAAAACCCACTTGGGAGAAAAACCCAACAACCTTTTTGTAATATCCCAAATGGCGAATAGACAACAATACAAAGTAACATAAACAAAAACTACAACGAATAGAAGCATACACAGAAAACACTGCAAATAAACCAGAATAGCTAAGCCATTTTATTATATTTCTGAAATGAGGGAAAGATACAATGAGTGCTCAAAATGATAGCACCTTGGCCTGATCTATGCAAGCTGAAGTGATCTCTCTCTCCCTGCTCAGAAAGGTTGCTCCAAATCTACTCTGTGTGGCTCCTCCTTTGCACTGTCCTGCTGGAAATGTTGTTTCTGGTTGGAAAGGGGCTGCAAGATAAGGTTGTTCCACTACTCAGAAAATTTTGGAACTCAAACCTTGGACTCTCCTCCAAAAACCCAGAATAACCCGCGAAGGAATTCTGGAATGCCTGACCCCAGAAAATCACCCTCTTGGGATGACTACGCACTTCTGTTGGGTACGCTGGCCTCTGTGATTAAATGTTGGAAGGAAAGGTCTCCAACTACCCCAAGAGCTTAGCTATGGAAAGGTTGATCCCCTCACTATCCTCTGGACTGAAATCCCACAAGCTTTCTCCTCTTCCGGAGTTGTCCTCCTTCTGGAATGCGCAATCCTCTAAGTGATTGTGCTGCCTTGGGAATGACTGTGTAATCCTGGTGGCTAATCCAACAATGTTGCTCTCAAAAACTGAAGGTATGGCTCCCTCCTGAGCGGGTACTCGAAGTCCCCCAAGGACGAGGTTGGGATCTCCGCTCGGAGACACCCGTGTGCTAAACAACACTGCAGACTTAGCTAAACAACTTAAGCGTGCTCTAGTCTTGACAGACAGAAAATCAAAAGATGTATGAATGAATGAGAAAGGTTGCCTTCATCCCCCTTTTATGCTAATGAGCCTCCAATGTTCCCTTGGGCCCACTAGTGTTGTGATGTCCCTTTGCCATGTTGTCCCCACGTTGCTCTGCGCTACTTGTCCCACGTTACCACTGCGCTGCCTAGGCCCACACTGCCTCTACGCTATCCCAACTACCTCCTCTCCTGCGCTGTCACTTGGCCTCATGGGTCCCACTTTGTCTTTTAATTATTCTGCCTAGTGACTTTAGTAAAGTGATTTTATTCTAATGTTGAGTTATGAGTCCCTTCACCCCTTTATTTCCTGTTGAACTTTAGAGGGCAAAATTTAATCAAAAATTAATATTCCAATTAGTTGTCTGCTAATTGCGAATATTACAGTACTCCCCGCCAAAATGTTGCTTGTCCTCAAGCAACTGGAAGGATGGATGTTGCAAGATCTTCTCCCCCTCCCAAGTGGCATCCTCATCTGGAAGGTTTCTCCACCTGATCAGATATTCCTTGACTGTCATGCTCCTCAGTTGTCTGTCCCGAGTGTCTAGAATGGCCTCTGGTTGCAACACCAAATGCCCCGCATCATCTGTAGATGGGAGCTCCATAGTGGCAGTCACCTGTTGCCCCAGAGCTTTCTTCGAGCATGAGACGTGGAAGATGTTATGGATCCGGCTCCCAGTCGGTAGCTCTAGCTCATACACTACCTCCCCAACTCGTCTAATCACCCTGTATGGTCCATAGAAACAAGGTTTGAGCTTCTCTGCTCCCTTCTGCTTCAGCATAGACTGTTTGTACGGCTGAAGACGAAGGTAAACTAGATCATTTACCTCGAAATGTCTCTCTACACAGCCTCTGTCTGCATACAGTTTCTGTTGGTTCTGTGTTATGGCCAGGTTGTCCTTGAGAGCCCGGAGTATGTCTTGGCTCTCTTGGATCCGGTCTTTGGCCCTTGGGCCCTTGCTTGCTCCAAACATGACATCAACAAAAGTTAGAGCATGATATCCATTCAAAGCATTAAATGGAGACATATTCATTGACATATGGAATGTCGTGTTGTAGCAGTACTCTCCCAAATGAAGCCAACGCAACCAAGCCTTCTATTGTCCCAAGACATAGTTTCTCAAGTATCCCTCTAGCCACTTGTTCACTATCTTTGTCTCCCATCTGTCTGTGGGTGATAACTGGTACTAGTTGTCAACTCGTTACCCACCAAACGGAATAACTCCTGCCAAAACCCTCCGATGAACCAGTTGTCTCGATCACTGACTATGGTCTTTGGGAGACCATGGACCTTGAAAATATCCCGAAAGAACAACTCGACTACCTGTGAAATGGCGAAAAAGTGTGCATACTTTTTCATTCAATCAACAACTACAAAGATGCAATCCTTGCCCTGCACCATGGGCAACCCTGTAATAAAATCCATGGAGATGCTTTCCCATTTCCCTTCCAGATGGGAAGTGGTTGTAGCAGACCTGCAAGATGACTCGACTTTCCTTTGTTCCTCTGACAAAATTCGCACTCCCTGACATGCCGGAGTATGTCCTCCTTGAGGCCCCTCCATGAGAACCTCTCTCGTATGGCCCTGTAAGTCTTGGTGAACCCCTAATGACCTGAAAGCAGTGAGTCGTGGGCTACACGCAAGATCTTCTCCCTGAGCTGGGAGTTACCTGTCAAGAAAATCCTGTCCTGGTAATAGATGACCACATTCATCACTCGATACTTGTCATCTGTCACCTATCCATCTAGCACCTCACAAGCAAAACGGTCCTTGGAATACTCCACCAACAGTTGGGCTCTCCAATTTGCATCAAGGCTCATCAAGGATAGCGCTGCTGGTCTCCATGATAAGGCATCAGTCACCACATTGTTCTTCCCCTTAACATACTCAATGTCAAAGTCATAAGCCTGGATCTTACTGACCCATTTCTGCTATCTCTCCTGTAATTGTTTCGGCTCAAGGAAAAATCGGAGACTGTTGTGGTCAGTCCTCACCCGAATCTGCTTCCTACCAAATACTGTCGAAACTTGGCCAATATATGCATGATGGCCAACATCTCTTTGTCGTATATCGAGTATAATATCTCGTGTGGCAGTAGCTTTCGACTCTCGAAAGCGATAGGATGGCCACCCTGCATCAAAACTGCTCCTACCCCCTCTCCTGAAGCATCACACTCCAGTGCAAAGGGCTGCGTGAAATCCGACAATGCCAACACCGAGCAGCTGCTCATCACCTCCTTGGGCCTGGAAAATGCCCTTTGCGCAGCATCAGTCCATCCAAAAGCCCCCTTCTTGGTGAGATCCGTGAGGGGTGCTGCAAGCTGTGAAAACCCCTTGACAAACTTCCAGTAGTAGTTGCAGATGCCTACAAATCCCCAAAGTTTTGTCACATTCTTCGGTTCCAACCAATCTCGGATGGCCTAGATCTTCTCCTTATGGACCCTTACCCCATCCACTCTAATGATATGCCCCAAGTAGAGCATCTCTGTAAGCCCAAATTCGCACTTGGATAGCTTAGCATATAAATGTTGCTCCTCCAAGATACGCAGTACAACCTCAATGTGCTGCAAGTGTTCCTCCCATGTGTGGCTATAGATGAGAATGTCATCGAAAAATACCAGCACAAACTTCCTCAGCTGACCACAGAAGAAGCAGTTTATACAAGACTAGAACGTGGTCAGAGCATTGGTCAGCCCGAAGGGCATCACCAAGAACTCAAAGTGGCCGTAGTGGCATCTAAACGCAGTCTTGGGGACAACCTGGTCCCTCACCTTGATCTGATGGTACCCCGACCTCAGATCGATCTTCGAGAAGAACTTCACTCCCCTCTACTCATCCATCAACTCATCAATCCCGGGGATGGGGTAATGGTTCTTCATGGTTTTCTTGTTGAGTGCCCTGTAGTTGATGCACATCCATAATGTGCCATCCTTCTTCTTCACCAAGACTACGGAAGAAGCAAAGGGGCTAGTGTTGGGCCTGATGTGTCCCAACACGAAGAGCTCATGTACGGCACGCTCAATCTCATCCCTGTAGGCTTTGGGGTGCCTATAGGGGGTGGTGATCACTACTCGGATCCCCTACTCCAACTCAATAGTATGCTCAAACCCCCAGTCTAGTGGTTGCCCCGGTGGTATGTCCCCAAAAACCGTGGAGTAACGGTCCAATATAGACTGCACATCGAGATGCACCGACTGCCCTGTGACTCCTGCCTCTGAAATACGCAGCTCCACTGCCCACTCTACGTCTCCCTTCCAGAAATCTGCCTCCATCCAGTGTGCCAAGACTGTCTAGGGAGGGTATGTATGCATGCCTCTAATCATCACGTGCTTCCCACTCTTCTTATCCGTCCACTCCATCTCCAATGTCTCCCAATCTGTAGTAACCTTACCAAGCGTAATAAGCCACTGCACACTCAATACCACATTGGTATCTGGAATGTCGACCATGAAAAAGTGATCCGTCATGGTGTATGTCTCCATGGTCACGGCTAATGTCGGAACATACCGTGTGCACTGCATGGTCCTGGCACCTAGAACCAACACGAAAAACCCATCAAAACTCTCAGTCGGTATGCCCCTCCGCTGCACTAGTTGGGCATCAATGAAGTTATGTGTGGCTCTATTGTCCACCAACACTGAGACACGTTGTCCCTAGACCATGCCTCAGACTCTCAGTGTCAAATACTTGGGAACTCCCTGCAGAGATGCAAGGACTCCTCTGGTGGGTGCAAACGTTGCCCCTCCTGCTGCTGGGGGAGGTGGTGGTGGATGATCTCCTCCTAGTGCACCAACGCTGGCATCTTCCTCTAACTCCACATATGCCTCTTCTTCTCCCT
The DNA here is from genome assembly GCA_034641835.2 of Pinus albicaulis. Classification (NCBI taxonomy): domain Eukaryota; kingdom Viridiplantae; phylum Streptophyta; class Pinopsida; order Pinales; family Pinaceae; genus Pinus; species Pinus albicaulis. Next base: position 22,617 of record JAXQQM020067241.1, on the reverse strand, counting down.
CACTGTTGGAAAAGACCTCAAAGTAATGTGCCTTCCCCGTGGCACAACGATGACCCGGTGCCCATGGCTCCTGGCAAGTGAAGCATAGCTTCCTCCGTCTCAAATCTCATTGGGTATCATCATCCAATGGCCCTCAGGCTTGGTTCCCCCTCGGGGGTGGAGCTCTCGTGTCTTTCCCCTTCTGTTGGAATACTGGTTTGTTGGGAAAAGGAGCTCTCGTCCTTGGCATGGCATCTTGCAAGTCCCTAGTCCTCTCTACTACGTCTTGCAACATAGTAGGCCTAGTGGATCTGACTAGCCCACGCAAAGGTTCTACCAATTCGTCAATAAACACATATACTCTCCTGGCCACTGACAGGTTTTGCACCATCATTGAAAGCTTCAGGAACTCGGATATATAAGTCTCTGGGCTCCCAGTATGTTTGAGCTTAGTCAGCTCAAGAAAGTGTTCCTTCGGGTCCTTCCGGTCAAATCTCTCCACCAGCCTCTGAGTGAACTCTGCATATGTTGTTACCCCTACGTGACCCAGCGTAGACATCCCGTGAAACCACCAGTCATGGGCTTCCCCCCCAAGGTGCAGCGCTGCCACCTTGATAGCCTCTACCTCCGCCATTTGGTTCAGCTAAAAATAGATGTCCAACTTCTCCACCCAAGCCTTAGCCGAACACTTTGATGATCCATCATAGGTAGGCAAGAAAAATCTTCCCACAATACGTTGCAGGTCACTCCCCTGAGTGTACCCTCCTCTATTCTGGCTGCGTGGTCTGCTATTGTTTTTCAGTTGGCAAAACTCGTTGAAGGTGAGGGCCTCTCCAAACTTCGGCCCATACAACTGATACTCTGCAAAATACTCCCCGTAATGAGCCACCTCCAGCTCATTGGGGCCTCCCGTTCCTTCTCCTGAAGTCAAGAATGTGGGCATGGTGGAACATGGGGGAGTGCCTAGCACCACCTGTTGCAGAGCATTCTACTCCAAAACATGGTGAGAAGTACCGGACCCTTCTCCGTTGTGAAACTCCCTTGGGATCTCACGCTGTCTGTTTTCTCTGGCAATCTTCTACCCCATTTCCTCTATCTTTTTGGAAAGCTCCTCTACAGATTTCAAGAGGAGGTTATCAAACTCCTTACCCTCATCTATCTCATTTGCCATTGGTGCCTTCCCTTTGTCTTCCTCAACCGAGATGTTGTCCTCTTCTGCAGGTGTGATTTCGAGCCTACGCTCTCTGTCCCTGTACCTCTAATTCTGGTATGTATGAACTCTCTCTCTTCGGGTGACATAGACTGATCGCTCCACAAGTTGAGCCAAGTCTATGAGCTCTGATACCACTGTAATATCCCAAATGGGGAATAGACAGCAGTACAAAGCAACATAAACAAAAACTACAGGAAATAGAAGCATACACAGAAAACACTGGAAATAAATCAAAACAGCTAAGCCATTTTATTATATTTCTGAAATGAGGGAAAGGTACAATGAGTGCTCAAAATGATAGCACCTTGGTCTGCTCTAGGCAAGCTGAAATGATCTCTCTCTCCCTGCTCAAAAAAGTTACTCCAAATCTGCTCTGCGTGGCTCCTCCTCTGCGCTGCCCTGCTAGAAATGTTGTTGCTGGCTGGAAATGGGCTGCAAGATTAGGCTTTTCCACTAATCAGAAAATTCTGGAACTCGGACCCCAAACTCTCCTCCAAAAACCCAGAATAACCAGTGAAGGAATTTCGGAATGGCTAACCCCAGAAAATCACCCTCTTGGGATGACTACGCACTTTTGTTGGGTACGCTGGCCTCTATGATGAAATGCTGGAAGGAAAGGCCTCCAACTACAAAAGAACTTAGCTATGGAAGGGCTGATCCCCTCACAAACCTCCGAACTGAAATCCCACAAGATTTCTCCTCTCTCGGAGTTGTCCTCCTCCTAGACTGCGTAATCCTTTGAGTGACTGCGCTGCCCTGGGGATGACTGCGTAATCCTAGTGGCTGATCCAACAATGCTGCTCTCAAAAACTGAAGGTATGGCTCCTCTCCTAAGCGGGCACTCGAAGTCCCCCGAGGACAAGGTTGGGATCTCCACTTGAAGACACCCGTGTGCTAAACATCATTGTAGACTCAGCTAAACAGCTTAAGCGTGCTCTAGTCTTGACAGACAGAAAATCAGAAGATGTATAAATGAATGAGAAAGGTTTCCTTCATCCCCTTTTTATGCTAATGAGTCTCCAACGTTCCCTTGGGCCCACTAGTGCTGCGTTGTCCCTTTGCCACGCTGTCCCCACGCATGCTGCCTATTCCACGCTGCCACTGCGGTGCCTAGCCCCACGCTGCCTCTGCGCTGTCCCAGCTGCCTCCTCTCCTATGCTGTCACTTGGCCTCATGGGTCCTGCTTTGTCTTTTAATTATTCTGCCTAGTGACTTTAGGAAAGTGCTTTTATTCTAATGTTGAGTTATGGGTCCCTTCACCCCTTTATTTCCTGTTGAACTTTAGAAAGGCAAAATTTAATCAAAAATTAATATTCAATTAGTTGTCTGCTAATTGGGAATATTACACTTTTCCTTAGATAAATTCTTCAATTCAACAAGAGATATACCTAATCTGCAAATGAAGTCACCATGATCAAGGTCAAACCGACCAACAATGCCATGGTCAAACCCAAGGTTATCAGAGCGGAAGCGAAAACGTAGAGCTGAGCGAAGTTTATTACTTTTAGAAGTTCTCGGTTTGGGAGCGAATTAGCGACCGAATTTTTATATAATGTATATTTTTTTATAATTTGATGCATATATGTCAACAAAAGCATGTAAAATGATGAATTAGATATAAAAAGGCATAAAAACATAGATTGAACCATATAACATCAATCATCTAGAAGTGATAATCTTCATCAACCACGTCCACAAGTTAGTAACATACAACATATTGAGTCTCATGATTCATCAATCTTAAAGTTTCAAGCTTTCAAAATTCAATATATAACATTTATCATCATTGATCACCAAAGTTGTACTTGTAAGCTAAGTGTAACCATTACAACAAAGAATATTTAACATGAAATGAAATGTTATAAAACGAAATGAAATGAAACAACTTTCAACTTTCACGAAGCATCATATTCATAATTCATTACCAATGAGTTATAATTGCCAACATCAAACTTCAAACTTAAATTGTCATATATTGTTTAAAAGAAATATCATAATCAATATGAAAGAGTCAACAGTTATAAAAACTAATAGAAACTAGAAAAGACGAGTAAAACTGTTATCTATAGCTAATGCTTGGGCCTCTTTCCGCCATGAGAAACGTCTAACTTTTTAGTTTTGTTGGAAAATCAAGATCTTTGTCATTAATATCACCCTCTAAGCATTAATATCCAAAGGTATCTTTGTCATTACCTTTGGATTTGTATAGGGATCTTTGTCATTAATATCACCCTCTAAGAATTAACATAAGATAGAAAAAACATTGCATGTGAAGTCAAGATTTTGTCTGAGTGATGGGTACATTTTTAGTAGGGTCATGATAGAGGAGTTCGACAACCAATGTCACTAACATCAATACATAGAGGGATTGATGCTTCTAATTAAATACGATTTCCATACCCTAATACATGACAAAATCCAATGGAAACACTACAATCCCCCCAATCTTGAAATCCTGAAAAATTGATAAGTCGGATGGATTTTGATGAGATCTAAAATGTACTTTCTCCATATGAAATCCAATGAGGTCGGAACCACTCTCAAACATCCTGAGTCATTTCAGAGCAATGTTAAAAATTTAAGTAAAAGGATGAAAATGAAGATTAAGGAGAATGTCACTTTTACTTTAAGAATTTAACATTACCATGAATCACATATCAATACTAGGGCCATAGGCTTGATCATTAGGCTGCCCCACTCAAAAATTACTGTTTCTTTGAAAAAAAATTGCATTTGGAATTTTTTTGGTAAAAAAGGCTAGGAGCGAAAATTTCGCTTCCCGAAAATCGCTTCCATGATCGATTTCGTGGAGTTCATTCCGTAAGGGAGCATGATCTCGAGCGAGTTCGAGGGGGGAGTCGCTCCCCGCAACCTTGGTCAAACCTAGTCAAACAACCCTCTTGTCAAGTAAATCTTCTACTTTTCAACTTTGGCCCTCTCCGATTTGCCAAATGGGAGCTAGCCAAATGGCAATTCAAGAGGGGGGGGCAATATCACCACACTAGCCTCTTCTAACTTTAGGCCAACTCTCCTCCAATACAAGGGAGCATCCTTAAGATTAGGGTTACCAATGATATGCAATGGAGCTCAAGGTGATGTGAAAAGTAGATTTAGCAAAACAATGGGTTGTAGTATAGGAAAATATTAGGTGATGGATGATCAAGACCAATGCCTATCTAAGCTAGGAAAATGGAGTCACTAAGAGAAATAAGAGGGTTGCAAAGGGATGATAAACGAGTCTAGTTATTGATGTTACAAACATATAGAAAACTAAAGATGACCCAAATTTAGAAGGTTGGCATTATATGAGAAAGGTCCCTTTGAAAGGTGACCCTACATGTGTTGATGTTTCTAGCATCAAATAGGTAGATGGTCGGGTATTATATGAGAAAGGTCCCTTTGAAAGGTGACCCTACATGTGTTGATGTTTCTAGCATCAAATAGGTGCTTCTGCATAGGTCTAAGTGTCTAGACATGTGGAAGTCATCCAAAAGTCTTTCGACCTTATCAATTACTTTAATTAAAGAAATTACTAAAGTAATTTCCTTTTATAAGAAAAATTTATTTAATCTAATGAAATGTAAAGATTATTTCTATTAGTGAACTAGATGAATTTCAACCGTTGAGCATGTTACTCACCACCTGTGGGTAGTATGTATAGGACAAAAAATTTCTCCTAGAGGGTCCTCAGCAGGCAGCTAGTAGCCCCTTGCAGCCATCAGATAGCTCGATGTGCCATTATCTCCGCCACCTGAGCCAGCCATGTGGTCCCTCGCCCATTTGTTATGAATGTATGTTTGAAGGTGGGCCTCCCGACCACAAAGGTATGGTTTTTCATTGATATAGTTGAGTAGTTTTCCTTACTTGTCATGGGAACTTTTGGGCATGGATTGGTGGGGGGATTCGGTGGAAAGAGTGGGAAAGGTTTGTATTCTTGTCTCCATTGCCTGATTTCGTGGTTAGCCTTGTATCCTAGACCTGCGGGATCTCCTTTAATGGCCATTAGCTTTAGGGTTGGAACTACATGGGAAATCCCGATTTTGGTTGTGTGGCCCCATATACATCTCTCCCTTCCACTCATTTTAATCTCATTCATCATTTTTCACATCTGGGTCCATATAGGGTTAGCCTCCCCCTCACCTTGTCCATACCTTAGGTCGGGCCAAGAACGATGCCCCAAAGGTTGATGCAGCTAAAAAGAAAAGAAAAAGCATAATGTGGCCACTCTCAACAAGAAATGTACCACAAATAAATTTAACACATGGGAAAAAGCCAAACATGAGCTCTACCCCTTGTCCATGGCCATCACCCTGGTTCCTATGGGCCCTAGATGAGCCCCCTCCACATTAAGGAACCCATGATTGTCCCAACCCCTAGTGGGCAATGAAATGCCCCACCTTAAAAGGGGGTATCCATTGCTATATCCTATGCATCATGCTCTCATCCCCTGGAGACCCGAGCAGTGATGAAGAAAAATCAATCAAAGGCAAAATGTATATGAAGAAGGGTGGAAAATAATGGTCGGCGTAACTCACGTACCACGATTTGCTCCGTCCTACACTCATATAACCAGGTGTGGGCTTCCCTTATTATAGCTACCCTTGTACCATGGCATGTGGCTTGGAGCATTCCCTTGATCCCCACTTTGTTCCATCACTAAACCATTTGCCACCTACCACCTAATGGATGTACCATAGACATTTCACCCCCTTTTAAGGTTGAAACCACCTAATAGGGTCCTTGATTAACCCCCTTATTGAGCTTGGAGACACTTGTACATGCCAAAGCCCAATATGGAAGGGCATGCCACCATGAAATGCCCCATTGATTCCATGACTTGTTAGCTCTTTTACTCAATTATTCTAACGATATGTTGTATTGGAAGGAAAGGGGACGCATTGGATCTTATGCAGGATTGCAGGTGGGTCTCCATTTGGGGCTTGGTCTCCCTCTACAGGGTCTTAGCCCTCCATAGGGCCACATTGGCACTTCTAGGGTGAGCGTTGAGAGGCATTGGCCTCCACCATAGCAGAGATTACTTCATGGATCCCCAACATCGCTCATTGGTTGCTCATGTTCTACCTTTTGGATGAGGATGATGCGCCTGGTTCACCATGCCCAGTCAGCTCCGCACTTGCACCATAAACTTGGCAGATGTTCCAGGGCCTAGATGAGGATGTGTCTCACTCAGTGTTATCGGAACCGAACCGGTTCTGAAAAACCAGTCAGTCTGACCGGTTTGGAGGCAAAACCGGTATAAACCGACCCTCCGAGCCAGAAATGACTGGTTCAGTGATACCGGTCCGGTTCGGACCAGTTCAGAAACCGGTTCCACCAGTTCACAAGCCTAGGCATTAAAAATTTTTTTTTTTTTTCTTATTTTTTTTTTTAATTATTATTTTTCCTAGTTACTAACGCTACCCTAGGCCCCCCCTAAAGCTACTTAAACACCCCCACCCCCTCTATTTCACTCACACTATTCATTCAAGTCTCTTGCAATTCTTGAGCTGAGTTCGGTGGGAAAATTCAGAGATTTTTTTGTAGGGTTGTTCTAAGGGAGATTTTTTGTAGATTTGAAGAGTTGATTGAAGTCTTGCAGAGTTGTTGGGTTGGCAGATTTTCAAGATACTTCAAAGATTTTTTTTCCACAAAATCTTTGAGTTTTCTTCAGTGGTTTTTGCAACTAGTGGAAGATTTTTTTTTATTTTGATGGGGTTGCTACATAGTTGATTTTAAAAGATTTTGGAGCTGATTTTCTCCAAAATCTTAGAGGGTAAATCAAGGGCCATGGGAATCAAACCATAATCCCATTGTAGACTTGGATGCTACTCATTCTTCAGATGAGGATAAAGAGGATGATCAGATGATGATTCTGATGATGATTGATGATTGATGATTTGATCATTGATTTATTGTAGTTATAGCTTGTAGTATTGTAGGTTGTAGTATAATACTATGATCTATGATGTTATTTTGGACTATAAAGGCCTTTTAGAGCCTACTTCTTGATGTTTGTAACATTTTTGGTTCAACGATGTTTTGCACTAAGTGCTATTTTGGTTGTACGCAATATTACTTGCTATATAAATGAGAATTTTTGCATATTTGTGTATAAATGGTTTGGATTCATATGGATGCACATGAATATAATTGTTTTTTCTTCAAAATATGAATATTTTGTGTGTTTTTGGTAAACCGGTCTTTTTTCTGATTCCGGTCCGGTTCCGACCGGTTCCTGGTCCACAAGGTTTTCCAGTTCGATTACCAGTTCGGTTCCGATAACATTGGTCTCACTGCAGGAGACAAAGGGAGGGCTTATGTCATCATCCTGGCCCTTACAAATGGTTTACAAGCATTTTCAATCCACTTGGAGACCCATGAGGATGTCCTTGGGCCCCACACTAACTTGGGAGCACCGCAGGGACTTGCTTGGAAAACAAGGGGTCAACCCCTTTGCCACTATGTTCGGAGTCCATTTTATAACCATGGCACACTGTGCACTTCACTATGCCTTCTCAATGACCCAACGACTCATTATGTTGATTATTCTGCCCTCTTAAGAAGTTTATTTTTATGTTTTTGAGCTATCTTGGTGGGTTTGTCACCAAGGGTTGTTATTATTGCACATTATTTTATTATTTAGGGCTTAATTAGGGCAATCAAGCAAATCGAACTCATTAGAGATGGTATAATTGATGAGAGGTGATTCATTTCTCTCATCACCACTTGGATTGGATTAGTATCTCTCGAAAGATTTTCACACTTTTTGCTGGGATTACCTTTTGAAGCATTCTTGATGCACTATGATGTTTGTATTTTCGCTATTTTCTTTAGAGCTTCTTTCTAATGTGAAATTGGATATACTCTCTCTTTCATGTAAGCAGAATTTTGTTGCTATTCTTGTTATCTTACTTATCAAAGGCATGTATCTTGTTATCATTATTCTTGTATGGGTTAAATGTAACGTGAAATTCTTCTGGTACCTTGAATAAGTGATTAAATGCATGCGTTGATCTTAAAGGGAGTGGGTGAATGTTCCTAGAGGCACCTCCCTATTGACCTAGTTGTTTCCCTTAGAGAGGCTAGCAAAGATCAAATAGGGCTCCTTAGCTCCCGAAATTTCTCGATCTATGTGTATCTTGACTCCATTAAGCCCAAGCAATAAGGCATTGATCCTTGTATCCCTTTGGTGATCAAATTGACCTCTTTTTCTTCACTTTCCAAATTTTATGCCTAACCCTAGAGGGTCACCTAGGGCATCAAGTGAAATTCATTTTGGCCATTCAAAACCATTGAATTTTGGTCCACTACTGCGTTGGGATTATCTCTAGGGTTCCTCCAAATTTCAAGCAATTCCGACGATGAAATCCTAAGATATAGCAAGCCCTAGCGCCAAGACCAACTCTTGCCCTAGACTGATTTTGGGTTAGTGTCCTGATAGGGATCATTGCATTGAAATCTCAAAAGAAAACTAGTCCTTAGATCCTATTCCCTGCCCTAATTAGGTCTCATTGGGTGATCAACTACATACCCTTGACCTAGTTTTGGGTCCACTTGGCTTTGTGTGCTCCCGCAACTTTGTAACTCCAATTCCACAAGGATTACATAGAAGCCTCTTATCCATAAGGAATCTTAGGGCTAGGAAGACCCTCGTCAAGGCACATCTTCCAAACCTGGACTCAATAATCCTCTTAGCCCTTCCTAGAGAGCCTGCCACATTGCTTTTGAACAAGCAAGCTGCCCAATTGAGCCTCTCTTGTGAATAGGCCACGGGAAAGATTCTTTGTCCATTCATAGATCCATCCTTCCTTGTGATTCCCCTTATACCGGGTCTCCTCCCATCAGTGAAATTTCGTAAAGAGCAGGGAGCCTTAGCTGAGGTGACAGTGGGCTATCACTCCATTGTTGCCCCTTGACCTAGTAGTTACTTTATAGGATCCCCTCCTAGGACTCCAGCTAGTTTGAGCAGTAACAAAGCGCAAGAAAAGTTGAGATCTAATCTCAACCGTTAATAGCTTTGGAGATTAGGGTTGTGGATTTGGTCAATAACTCAAACTTTTAACAGGAGGGATAGGCTAAGGGAGAAAACATCTTTTTAGCACAAGAGAGTGAGATAGTGAGATCTCAGTAATTGGGTGGAGAAGAACATTCATCCAAGTGTGCAGAGTCCAAGGAAAAGTGCAAGGGGAAGCAAGGGAGAATATCTAGATCATCCAACAAGATCGAAGGGCATATCTACAAAGGGTTTGATCAATGGGATTAACTCTAGGTTTTTGTTGTATTTGCATTTTTCCTCAGAGGGCCATATCCCAATAAGGGATCCCTTGTATGATGAAGATTAATTTAAGAGTAGAAATTTATGTCTGCATGTGTTTGAGATTAGTGTATTATTTTGCTTCCATCGTTATATTTTATTTACATGTTAAAATCTCAAAAGTGGTTTTTATTCACTAGATCTCTAGTAATAATAAATTTACAAGGAATCTTGTAGGTTGATAAATGTCAGTGGTTGGTGTTAGAGAAATTAACATAGTATCAAAACACCATCTCTGATGGAAGATCGGTTTCTATTATTGCACAGATTCAGTGCAAGACGTGATCGCACAAGGGTCATATGGGTTGCAAGTCTCAATCATACAACAACACAAAGTATGTATGATAGCATTGATCATACAAAGATCGAGGTTCATCATATAATGGGTGGTGGGCATCGTATAGTCGTAAGCAGAAAGGTACAGCATATAAGCGGATCACACAAGCCACCAGCATCTTTCGTACACACGCAAGGAAGTGACACAAGAGTCATAGAGTTGTATAATGAGCAAGTACGATAGGTAACAGGTACAAAGGAGTCTGCAGATATGTACTTTGTAGATGACGACCAAGTTGTACAAAACAACGTAAGTGTAGAGCCAGATTCTAGTTCATCTAGTAATGACTAGCAGAGGGCATACTTCAGAAGGAGAGAGAGATCATACCTGTCAAGGGTGTGGCATAAATTATAATTTTGTGGGTGTTTTAAAGGACCAAAACAAATATCCACAAACATTTGTAGCAAATCCATCAAATATGCAAGGAGATCTTAGCAGATCTATGAACCCGCAACAACTTTTTATTCTTGTTTGTGTAAGGACTTAGCACAGGACATTTTTATCAGATCTAGGAATGGCAATAGCTAGCCTCAAACTTGAAGACCAGTTGCATGGAGCGTCTAACTTTATCTTCTGGAAGGCAAGGGTAACCTTGCTTTTAAAGGAGCGTGACTTGTGGCAGATTACAGAGAAGATTGTTTATGTGCCAACAGATGCGGCACTCAAGGCAACTCATGAGAATGACATTAGAGCTCAAAAAGTGATAATGGATGCCATAAATGATCATCTCGCACTTGGTAGAGAAGTAGTCAACCAAAGATATGTTTAAGGCTCTAGTGGACCTGTTCCAAAGTGATAACATGAACAAGAAGAAGATTTTGAGAAACAAGCTCAAATCCATCTAGATATCGAGGTCTGATAATATTACAAGTTATTTCATGAAGATCATCCAAATACGAGATCATCTTGCATCTATTGCAGAGAAAGGGGATGAAGCAAAACTCATCAATTTTACACTGAATGGGTTTACCAAGCCATGGGAACCATTTGTCAAGGGAGTCCACGCTCAAGAAAAACTTCCCAAATACGAGAGGCTTTGGGATGATTGCATCGAGGAAGAGCATTGAGAGGAGTCTAAGGCTAGAAAGCGTGAATATGGAACGGAGAACCTGGCCCTGGTCAATTTGGCCAAGAAGGGAAAAGGGAAAAGATCCAATGGTAACAATGAGGGGCAAACTCAATAAGCTAGAGAAGAAGGACTTAAGCAAGCAAAAGTGCTTCGTTTGCCACAAAAATGGGCATTATGCATCACAATGCTAAGAGAAGAAGGGGAAGGGGAAGTTGCAACATATAGCAACATAAACAGAGGTATAGTGTAATGATTTTGCAACGATGTTCGAGAAGGACTTCTCATTGGTCTCCTATCTATCTACCAACACCATCACCAGGAGTGTGCTCGGTACTCAGACAGTGATGCATCACGCAATATGACAAACCATGAGAGTTGTTTAACAGTCTGACAGAGAGACGCAAGGATTACTGTGAAGCTTGGTGATGATGCCAAGTATGTAGTGAAGGGAGAGGGAACCATTGAGTTCTTGCTCGAGTTAGGAGGAACGTTGGAAGCCAACGACATTCTATTTGTATCGGGATTGAAGCAGAACTTGCTCTCAATCTTAGTGATGGAGTCAAAGGATATGGGATCGTGTTCAAGAATGGGCAGGTGCTCATTCTTCTAGAGGATTCTATCCCAGACACAGTAGTGTGCATCGGGGTTAGAGGGAAACTTATACGTGTTGAAGGGGAAACCTATTTAGGCATTGGTACAAAATAGTGACAACCTGTGTGAGCTATGGGACAAGAGGATGGCACATTTGCACTACAAGGTGTTACCAAACCTAAGGGAGATTGTCACTAGTTTCCCAAATTTCAGTGTTAGGCAACAAGGCGAATGCAAAGGGTGTGCACTTCGAAATAATGCCAAGGCTTCTTTTCAACTAGCAAAAGTAGGTCCAAGGGGATCTTGGAAATCATTCATTGAGATGTGAGTGGATCGATGTCAGTGGTATCAATGTAGGGAGAACAGTACTATGTCACGTTGATTGATGACTATTCCATGAAAACTTGGATCTTCTTCATGAAGACCAACGATGAGATCTTAAGTTGGTTTTGGGAATTCAAGGCCCAGGTGGAGAACCAAACATGCAAGAATATCAAGGACTTCAGGGTAGATAATGAGGGGGAGTACACAGACTTCGAGGATTTTTGCAAGGAGGCAGGGATCAAGAGGGAGATGACAGTCACGTACAACCATCAGCAAAATGGCATAGAGAGATAAGAATCGGCCCATCATCAGTTGTACCAAGGCTATGATACATGACAATGATCTACCTATGTTCCTTTGGGCAAAGTTGTGTAACATAGCAGTATATGTGCAAAATAGGAGTCATCATAAGGTATTGGGGGAGAAGACTCTTGCGGAAACTTTCATAGAGATGAAGCCACAAATAAGACATTTGAGGATCTTAGTTGTCCAGTATATATCCATATGCCTATGGAGAAGAGGACAAAGCTAGAGCCTTTAGGACAAAAGGGGATACTTATTGGGTACAGCAAGACCTAAAAAGCTTACAGAATCTTCATACCAGAGCAAAGAAAGAGAGTTGTGGACAAAGTTGTTAAGTTAAAGGAGAACTTGGCATCTAGGAAGCCTCATAAGTTGCCACCAATAGTAACAAGTTCAAGGAGCAAGACGCTCCAAAGGTAGAACAACGTTCAAAGACTTCCATTTTAGGAAGTCAACCTTCACGTGGGGAGGAGTCGGTACATCCTTCCAGTTCTATTTGGAGATCCAAGTGGTTTGAGTAGACATTGAAGCATGCTCAAAACCATGTTGTGGCTCCTAAGAGCATATTTAGGGAGAGCAAGCCTCCGAAGAAGTTTTTGGACTACATGTCACTGATGAGTAACATCATTGAAGAGGAAGTAGAACAGGAGGCTTGGAAGTAAGCCATGGGGAATGATGATGCATGGGAAATTGTACCGGGACAGAGGCGAAACCACTACTAGGTTGTTCTTCCACAAGAACCCTCCTCACTAAGAGGATGTATTGATGCTTGTAGCATCAAACAAGTGCTTCCACACAAGTCTTCCACATAAGTATAAGTGTCTAGATGTGTGGAAGTCATCCAAAGGTCCTTTAACCTTAGCAATTACTTTTATTAAAGGAATTATTATTATAATATAAAGTGACTTAATCTAATGAAATGCACAGGTTATTTGCATTAGTGAATTAGATGAATCTCAATCGTTGATCTTGTTGCCTCAAAGTCTAGTAGGTCTTGTAGAGGGGTACCATACAAGGCAAGCACTAGACCAAGTGAGAACAATGAGGTAAAGACACACTGTCACCACAGCCGATGCCCCTTGCTCTTTATGTATTTTCACCAATGGGAGGATTCTCGGTATAAGCTCACCTATAAGAGATATTGTAGGCTTAGAGGTTTAAGGTGACATAATAGGCTTCACAAGGATGTCTCAACTTAAGTACAAAACATAGATAAAGAGGCAATTCACAACCCTTAGAGAGGCCAATCTAGGGCACACTAGACCTAGTGCTTGAGTGATAGCATGCAAAATAGGAATATCCTAACGTCAAGGTACGAAGGAAAAGGTCTCCAACAATAAGTATTAGCAATCCAATGGAATATGAAATCTTCAAGAACCCCTTAACTTGAAGCTTAACCAAACTAAAGTTTCTCCTAGGGAAAATAGGTAGGGTAAGAGAAATTATGGTGAAAAATGGATGGATTGACACTAGGGAGATCGATTTTGAGGCAACTAAGTATGATCTTGATGTTGAATCCTTCTATTAGAACCCTGTAATTTACAATATCACAAGGTGACCGTGTACCTTTTCTTTGCAAATTTTTCATACTGTACATAGATGTCAATATTCAAAATCTTTTCCAAAGCAAGAATCAAAGGAAACAAAGGCAGCAGGGAGACAAGGAGCAGCATTAGACCATTAGCGAAGACAAAGGCAGCAGAGAAGCAGTTAAGGCAGAAAAAACAAGCAAAGGCAAAGTCATCAACGTGCTGGGCAAAGTCGTCAACGTGATTGGGTCAAGTCGTGAACGCTAAAGTGGGTCAAGTAGTGAACGAGTCAAAATATTCCACGAACAAACCAAGAAACTAACGGGCATGGCCAAAGAAACAAAATCGGAAAACCACAGCAAAGGAGGAGTAAGAACCGTGGATCTGAGCTTCGACCAATGGCGGAGATTAAATCACATCATCGCATTACAAACCCCTTTTTCATTTCATTTCCCTTAAAAATCATTAAACCTTACCTTTCCGGCTTTCCGCTTCATTTTCCTACTTTACTTGTTTAACCATTGTTTCGCATCACAAATATTACAACTTACCGTTAAAGCGCCCACAAGGTATTCGATTTAACTTGTGATGCGGTTGGCCCCACCACAGCAGCTCCGCCCCCCACTTTCGGCCGCTTGCAATACATATCTTATAACATAAAGCCTCATACACTTACCACATAAACTTTCCGACTTGCGATTGCAATTTGGGTGGGTCCCTCTCCCCGCACTTCGCAAGTTTTAGTATTTAACCCCCGCGCTTATAACTAAACTTCAAGATTTGTGATCTGCCACGTCACTCCGGCCCTCCCCGAAATTCCCACTTAGCGGGATTTAGAATTTACCTCCGCCGCTTATAGCTAAAATTTAAAATGGAGATTTTCGATGCGGTCGGTCCCACTTTCCCCTACCAAGTCACTTACCTTCTCCTCGCACTTCGCATCTTTTAGTGTTTACCACCTCCGCTTACGGCCAAACCTTAAGTTTTGCGATCTGCGAGCTGTGATCTGGTCCCACCTTTCCTCCACGTCACTTCCCATTTCGCATCACATCGCCGATTCCATTTCTTATAACTCAAACTATAAAACATGCGATGTGCGATTTCTTATGGATGCGATAAGGTTCATAACTGAAATCTAAACATTTTCAGGTCCGAGTAAATGGGTTTTTTACGATGTTTTGTGTAGAAAGGGTTAAGTCGAGCATATGAGGTTTGAAACTCATTTTAAGAAGAAATAAGGTCAAACGCGGCAGAAAGGCTCGGGTAGCGAAAAGACACCGAGGGTCGAGTCAGGCAAGGCGTTTTACCAAATTTGTTATGTTATAATGGCCCAAAGGACTTCCGGGGGAAATAAGCCCCAACAAGGCATACGAGCACGGGAGGTCGAGTTGGGCAAAAGGCGTTCACACAGAACACATCAGCATAATCACCCAAATAATGAAAAGTGGCTAGCACTACACAGATTTGATTACCCAACGTCGGTTTTCTGCAAAACAGAGCCGGATGTTAGAGCCTCCATCGGTTGCCTCTTCGTAACCATCACAGCCACCTCCAAGCTTACTATTTGATCTTCCAAGGAGCCATTGAAGTGTTTGGATTTATGAAGAGTTGCCTAGAATTAATTCCAAAGGCGGTGTTGTTGTCAGAGATGTCTGATCAGGCCTTGCATGGCCACACTTGTCCATTTTCTACTAAAATGTAATCAATGAAAGGTTGTCGAGTAAGGAAGGGCAGCCGACTTAGTTTTAGTTAAATACTGCTAGAATTTTCATTATCAAGGGTTGGATATTGTTAGCCCCAACATTGTAAGAACTACTATATTGGAGCACTGTAATTTTGGAGTTGGACATCAATAATCAAAGACTGTTTACAGAATTCTTGAGCTATGTTGAAATGGTGATGTGCTACTTCTCTGTTTAAATGTTTCCGTTGTTTTCTCTGTTGTGCATATGTTCATCTAATTGTAAATCAGAAATTTTAGATTAAGATTTGTTGTCAGAGCACCTTAATTCTATCTGCATTTACAATCTAAATGTTTTCTGCTGAAGTTTGATTAAAGAATTCTTAACTGCTCTTTAGTCAGTACTGAACCTCACTCTTTCTTTCACCTCATAATTCATACAGCTCTTAAGATCCATTTAGCACAGTTAGCTTGCCCTGTGATGCTCTTGAATATTGATGTGCCATTCCAGCCTTTTGACTCCATAGCCCAATGGATTAGTCCCTGCATCCCTATCTGTCCAACCACACCATCAATCAAACAAACAACCCACATCATTGTAACTAGCCTAATATCAGCATTTATAATCATCAAGTTAAATCATAAAAACAGAGAAAGCCCTCTTTGAGTCTAGGAAGGCTAGGTCATGGACTCCAAAGTGGTTTGATGTTGTCCTCTATTGTTTGTTCTTTCCAATCTCACAAATTACTAAGTGATAACACCTTCCAATACCAAAAATTCCTCTCCTAGGAAAATTCGCACCAAGCCCTAGATGAGGTTGCTTATCCTTGAGAGGGCCAAAATTAGAGAAAAGAGGAGAGCGAAATTGAATTTATGGATGAAGTAAAGCTTGATCACCAAAATAACAAGGCCACTACCTAGTCGTTGAGTTGATGGAGTATACAGATGTTAAATATTAGCTAAATCTTGCAAAGGAGTAAGGATATTTTGATGCCCTAACACCAAAACTCTAGCTATTATCTTTGTGAGGGATGAACGACACCCGGGAGAGCTATAACAAGAGTTCACCAAGGAGATTATCATTCACATTCCATACATGAATAATGCATACAATGAGGATACCTAGATTCTATACAGTTTATCTTCAATAGTCAATGGTGCAATAGAA
This sequence comes from Pinus albicaulis, assembly GCA_034641835.2. NCBI lineage: Eukaryota > Viridiplantae > Streptophyta > Pinopsida > Pinales > Pinaceae > Pinus > Pinus albicaulis. The sequence continues at coordinate 6,109 of JAXQQM020067241.1, read as the reverse complement.
AAACCCTACATAACCGTTACATTCCATACATTAAACATTAAATCAAAAATTCTTCAATAACAAAGCTCACTTACAAGATGAAATGAATATATAATCCAATATTGATCCAAGATAACTTCTCCAAAGACAAGAAAATAGCTCCATTATGCAAAGTGCTCCGTAGATCACATCTCTCCAAATATAAAAGAGGCCAAAAATCTCCTAAGGAGGATCGAATAGTGCAAGTGATGTTGATCCAAAGGAAATGATCCTCTCCTCTATTTATATGAGGATGAGTCCAAATATTAGCCTTAAAGCCCCTAATAACAAGTCAAATCACAAGGAACCCTTGGGTTACAAGCCAACCCACTAGTTTCTGATCATAACTGCAAAATAAGCCCACATGTGTGAGCCGCTAGCCTTCTAGAGATGACGCCATGCATGAAATAGGCTCCAAGTGGCATCTCCAAGTGCTATAAGGTGTCCAATGTGGTGTAGTAGTATGTAAAAAACATGATTTGAAGGTTGGCCCTCAAATCCACCTCAATGGCTCTCCCTGTGGTCCCAAAACCCAGTTGGTGCACCATAAAGTGGTCTCTACAACTTTGCAACTGTGAAAAGTGTCCATCTCTACTCCAACATTGAGAGATTTCTAGGTGCAACTAGCCCTCCCAAGTATCAGAAGGTGAGACCATCCTCATCTGGGCCCTGAATCCACTGCCATCCATCAACTGGTGCTAAGGCCAACCAGGGTGTGTGTTGGGTCCAGGTGTGTCATCCAGAAGAATCATCAAATCTATTGCAAAGTGGCACAGTGTCCTGGGTGCAAGGAGTGCTCCGGGGACTCAACAGCCCAACAGACTCAATGCTTTACTTTATAGTGCCAATATACTTCTCTAATGGTATGTGTACCTATGGGTAAGGTGCCCAAGGCATGGGTTGTTGAACCACCTAACAATCATGACAAAGATTCTAGTGAAAGCAACCAATCATTAGACACAAAAATCATTATTGCATCTAAGTGAACCAAGCTTGAGTGTCATGGACTATCTAATACTTCATACAAATATCCATTTCCAAAATCAGGGCCTTGAACTCGCAATGGTGTTTTGTCCCTAGGTAGGAGTGGCTAAAGGACAACCCTATTAGGTGTTTCCATCCCCTAAGGGGAAGTAACATTTCCTCAGTCCACCATTCAATTGATAGGAGTTAGTGAATAATAATGATGTTGATGGAGGGGATAAGGCTTCATGGCCAAGTGCCATGGTCAGAGGGACCAGCTGACGAGGTTATCTACATCCTGAGTGTATAGATGTGAGGAGGGAACATTCATGCATCCCCTCTTGTGCACCTTTTAGTTTTGCTTGATTCTCTATGTATTATTCCTCATAGCTAAAGGGCTAGGGCTTGCTTTGAATGATATAGCAGTTGTATTAACCCTTAATGGTGAGTCAGTTTATTGCTCATTGGGGTTCGGACATGCAACGGTTCATTTTATGTAGTGGAGCAACATGTGCTCAGGAACCAAAGGATCGCTATAACGAGTGAGGTAGAGTTCATGCTAGTCTTTTGCCCACGTACTAATGTGTATGTTCTTAGCCATCTTTTGCATTTTGATATTCTTTCCTTTTTTTGTAGTGGCCATGATATGCTCATTCTATTTCTTTTAGTTCCATCAACATCCTAGGGTAAAGTTTCTAGGCCCTACCCAGTTATGAGGATGTATCGCTGCCAAATCCCAAATAACTAATGGTCAATTGAACCTGAAGAATGGAGGTGAGATAAGGGCTTGTAATGTATGATGGAAAGTGTAAGTATGACATAGGGATAGATGGAACTACACTATCTCAATTTGGGCTTCTCAAGTAGTGCCCCTCCTATACCCATTGGGCAATTAGGGGAGGTCCCACTAGAATAGGATCGAAGATCAACCCACCATTTATGGTGAGAGAACAATATCAAAGTCAAAGCCCATCCTTCTTCCAGATCACCACATAATCCATATCAAATGCCCTAATACAAGCAAGCATAAGTACCTTTTGAGAGGAAGCCCACCTTCGTCCATGTGATCAAGCTGGATGGGCGAGAAGCATATGGTTGATGCAAGTGGGGTGGAGATATAATTGTTGATTTTTGTAGCATCGTATGTGCTCTAGCATCAAGATTTTGCAGAGAGGCTAAGACACATGAATTCTACAATACTCAGAAATCGTTTTGAGAAATTCCACCCAGAGAGGATTTAATTAAAATAATTAATTATTTTTAATGGATTCCTAAGTTTAAACTTGGGAAAAGGAAATACTTAAAAGGAATTAATTAGATCGGGTGTGAATCTTCTAGATGAAGACAAGGATCGAGTCCAAGCTAATCTTATCCTTTGATTAAACACATCGGATAAGAGATCTAGAGATCGAATTCTCAAGAGAGCAGCGCAGTAGTTGTCGGAGAGAGATCGAGAAGATTTCTTGCAGTGAAGGGCAGGGATAGTTGGCCGAAGGAAGTCTTTCCTGATCTGGTGAATACATTGTAGAGGAGGCATCGAGAGGTTTAGAGAGGCTGCGGAGTGCCACGTTGGGCAGCGCAGAGCTACGTTGAGGCAACGCAGAGCCTTTGAGGAGATCCGCAGATTTTCTAGGGAATAGTAGAGATCTAGTGTCAAGAGCCGAGGTGTGAGATCGGAGGGTCGGAGATTCGAGTTTACAGTCAGCAAATGATCAGCTGGAACGCAGTGGCAACGCAGTGACTGCATGGAGACTGCGTCGAGGCAGTGTGAGGCAAGCCATCCAGAGCCCAGATCAGAGTCAGATCGCCAATGACAGTGTGAGATAATTTCTCACTACTTCTTTGCCAGTTTATTCTTTGTATCAAATTGCCAGATTGGGCATCCAAAGATTTGTATTCAGAAAACTACTGCATAATAATTAAAACCCTCAACTGATGCACCAGTTTTCCCACATTGGGTTTTTCCGGGGACATTGTCCAAAAACAATGGTGTTAATTGTGTGTGTTTATTTCCTTCCTGCTCAATATTTTGTTTCCATGGTATTTTTATGTTGTGAAGGTTGCAGTAGAATTTATTTTGATGTTTACTGTGTAACACCGTAAATAACTTGATTTAGAATTAACAAGTGGAAGAAATAATATCAGTTGTTGCGGTACGGATTCCGATTTAGGAATCTTCACAATAATGGCATATCATCATCTAGTGGTGGTTTTTAGGGGTTGTTGGCTATGTGGTTGGCCAGTTGGCTGCCAAGAATAGGAGAAAAATTTTCTCCTATAGGGTTACCCATTTTTAGTGGGTAATATCTGGCTCCAACTCGAGGACATGAGCTCACCATGGAGCACATGATCCATATGCTCAAATAGGGAGCTCATGAGAACTCCACCAATCCCTGGGATTGCAGACCTATAACCTGCACATTGCAATCAACTTGTTTAGGAGCATGTGCAGTGGATGTAGGGTATCACCCATGTTTTATATGAAGATAATAAATCCGTAAAGAAAATAAATCTAATCCAAATGCAATCTATTCTAGCATAAAACATGATATGAATGATGTTAGAATGCTCGCACAATATGCAATGCAACTACACTAATATGTGGTACCAATATATGCCAATTTCCATCAAAGAAAGTGAGGTGAATCCCTTTCACCGGTGAAGGCAAAAGTTCACCATCAAGCTTAGCAATATAGAATTATCCTACACCTATTTTCCCATGTATCCTAACAAGAATGAGGTCTTTATAAACCAAAACGAGATCACCTATTTGGTATACCCTCTTCGGTTTTTGGACCTGTTGTTTCTTAGGAATGGTTGGATTTGGGTTTGACTTAGGCTTACATTGAGGCTGCACTTGGGGAGTGTCCTTCCTTTAGATGGATTCCCAGAACTAAAGCTTGGTTGGGCTTGATCATTATTCCTTATAGAATATTGAAGATCCTAAATTTTCCACTATTTTCAACAGCTAGCACAAGTTCAACTTTCTTTTTATTAGTAGCATCTTGGATTTGTATACGCTCCAAGTGGAAGTGGGTATCCCCAAGCAAGATATTAAGAGGAGCACTATCATTCACTTTGTTCAAGTGCTTATGATTATCCTCCTCCTCTTCTTGATTGTAAGGAATATTTTTCTAGGAGTGAGGTTCCTCAAAAGGTCGACACCAACGGGATTCTCCTTGTCCAACCAAGTTGGTTGAAGCAAGGGTGTTGGGAACACTTTGTTGAGTGGCATGATCACCCTCAATAGTCTTTTAATTGAAGGAATTATCCTTATTGAATTGATTTTTAGGAGGAAAACTAGGCATAGATCCCCTCTCCCTCTCTATCACGGACATTCGATACATGAGTCTTTTGACTTTAAATGATTTCATTGGTGAACTTATCAAATTGCATAATCGGGTCAACCTGAGAGTTAGGTTTTGTCTTAGGCTCAATCTTGACCATAGGATAATTAAACATATCAATTCCTGCAGCATTCAAATTTTGTTCAATCTCAACAGCGATCTTCTTAGCCTCTGCCAAGTTATTGGGGTTCTTATCTCTAAGGGCACAAGGCCAAATGTCCATGGAGAGATCTAATGTATCTATCAAGAATGGCATCCTCGGAGGGTTTAAATATATTTGGGATCTCTCTAAGGAGCTTATAAAATCTTTGAGTAAATTACTTCACGATTTCCTTCTCAGTCTTGGTCCCTACAAGGAATCTCTCAAGGAGGAGACCTCCATCTAACGTTGAGGCCCATCTCTTCTTGAATGCTTCATGAAAGGTATCCCAATTAGATATGCCTCCTTACGGTAAGTTAAGGTACCAATCTCTAGCATTTCCATCAAATGAGAGGTCAAACAACATCATGACAATGTCTTCTTGCATAATAAGCCTAGCACTCACTGCCTAATAGAATTCATGTATACATTTTTCAACAGTAATTGCATCAGTACCATTGAACCTTGGTATCCACTCATGATACTTATCAAGTAAAGGGTGAGGAGCATCAGGGTGGCTACTTAAATCGAATGGCCTTAAAGTAGCAATAATACAAGGCATATCCATTGTTATGGTAGGGATAGTATTATTGTCAAATAGATTCCTAACAATAGGAGTTTCAAGATTAATGGAAGGAGATTTAGCCTCGGAAGTCTTCTTTGTAGTCCTCTTTCTTGGAGCTATGGTTATGTCGAAAGAACTCCTTAGGGGATGGGGTAGGGTTCGCTTGAGGAGTCGCCAGAAGAGGATCTATCATGTCCTTTGAGATATTCTCTTCATAGGAATGAAGCTAAATCTTCATATTACAAGGCGGTTGACTCAATTCCTCCCCGTCAACGGTGCAGTTGCCTCAAAATCTAGCGATTCTTGTAGAGGGGTACCCTACAAGGCAAGCACTAGACCAACTGAAAAAGATGGGGTAAAGGCCCACTGTCACCGCAACCAATACTCCCTACTCTTTATCGATTTTCACCAATAAGAAGAGTCTTGGAATAAGGTCACCTATAAGATATATTCCAAGCTTAGAGGTTTAAGGTGACACAATAGGATTCCAAAGGATGGCTCAACTTAACTACAAAACAATGATAAAGAGGCAATTTGTGTCCCTTAGAGAGGCCAATCTAGAGCATGCTAGACCTGGGATTTGAGTGATAGCATGCAAAATAGGAATATCCTACGGTCAAGGTACCAAGGAAAAGGTTTCCAACAATAAGTATTAGCAATACAATGGAATATGAAATCTTCAAGAAGCCCTCAAGTTGAAGCTTAACCTAACTAGGGCTTCTCCTAGGGAAAATAGCTAAGGTAAGTGAAATTATGGTGAAAAATGGATGGATTATCCACCAATGAGATTGATTTTGAGGCAACTCAGTATGATCTTGATGTCGAATCTTTCCAATACCAATAATTCCTCTCCTAGGAAAATTTGCACCAAACCTTAGATAAGACCGCTTATCCATAAGGGGGCCGAAATTAGAGAAAAGATGAGAGCGAAATTGAATTTATGGATGAAGTAAGGCTTGATCACCAGAATGATAAGGCCAATGCCTAGTCCTTGGGTTGATAGAATTTATGGGTGTTAAAGATTATCTAAATCTTGCAGAGTAAGGATATTTTGATGCCCATGCACCAAAACCTGAC
>JAXQQM020066545.1:0-64956 GCA_034641835.2 Pinus albicaulis | reverse complement strand
CAGATCTAATACATGATTGTGTAGAGGTATATATGGATGATTTCACAGTTTATGGAAACACATTTGAAGAAGCCTTAGCAAACTTGGAAAAAGTTTTAAAAAGATGTAAAGAAACAAATATTTCACTTAGTCATGAGAAGTGTTTTATGATGTTTACTGAAGGAATTGTTTTAGGACATCACATTTCAGGGGATGGGATTAGAGTTGATGAGTCAAAAGTTGAAGTCATCTCTAACTTATCTATTCCAAGTTGTCAAAAAGATGTTAGGAGTTTTCTAGGATTTACAGGCTATTATCGAAGATTTATAGAAAACTTCACCAAGATAACATCTCCACTCTTCAAATTACTTACCAAAGACTGTGAATTCAAATGGAGTTCTGACTGCCAGTTAGCCTTTGAGACCCTGAAAATAAAAATTTCTGAAGCACCTATTTTAAGGGGACCTAACTGGAAGCTACCTTTTTATATTTCAACAGATGCCTCAGATACAACTCTAGGAGCGGTATTGGGACCAAAAAGACCTGATTCCTTATGCCATCTACTATACCAGTAAAAAATTGACTCCTTCAGAGTTAAACTATACTGTAACTGAAAAAGAGTTTTTAGCTGTTGTTCATGCCATATTCAGACACTATATAACAGACTATGAAACTTTTGTTCACACATATCATTCTGCAATTAGATACTTAATGAACAAATCAATTACTAATGGCAGAGTCATAAGGTGGTTATTGCTTTTACAAGAATTCAACATTACCATTCTAGATAGGCCTGGAAAACAAAACACAGTAGCTGATTTCCTATCTAGACTCCAAAACATCAAAGATGACACTCCAGTTGAAGATCAATTTCCTGATGAATATCTTTTTGAAATTTCTACTCAGACTCCTTGGTTTGCTGACATTGCTAATTATTTAGTTTCAGGGAAATTTCCTTCAATAATGAATGCAAGAGACAAAAGAAAAATCATTTATGACAGTGCAAAATATTCATGGGTTGCTAATGAGTTATACAAGACAGGTCCAGATTTTATCATTAGGAGATGTGTTCGGGAAGATGAGATGTCTGAGATTCTCAAGGCATGTCATGATGAACCTTGTGGCGGACACTTTGTTGATAAAAGGATAGCCTATAAGATCCTTCATTTGGGATATTATTGGCCATCCCTTTTCAAAGATGCTAAAGAGTATGTTAAAAGGTGTGACAATTGCCAAAGGGTAGGGAAACCTTCTCCTTCAAGTGAGATGCCATTGCAGCCTCAGGTACATATTGAACCTTTTGAAAAATGGGCTTTGGATTTTGTAGGACCTATTAGTCCTCCATCAAGACAAAAGAGATATATATTAGTTTTCACTGATTATGTTAACAAATGGGTAGAGGCCAAGCCATTACTTTTTGCTACTGAAGCATCTGTAGTTAATTTTCTTTTTGAAGATATTTTTACTCGTTTTGGTGTCCCAAGGGAAATTGTTACATATCAAGGAGCTCAATTCACATCAAGGCTAGTGGAACAAATGATGGAGAGGTACAGAATCAGACACATAAAATCTACTCCTTATCATCCACAAGCAAATGGTCAAGTGGAATCTACTAATAAGGTCATTGAAGGGATCCTAACAAAGATTGTTCATTTACATAGAAGAGATTGGGTAGATAGGCTTCCTGAAGCCTTATGGGCCTATAGAACTACATGGAGAAGCACAACAGGTCATACTCCTTATGAACTTGTTTATGGAAAGCAAGTTTTGTTTCCCATAGAGTTCCAGATTCAAACTTTCAAAATGACAGTTCAGCTAGGACTTGATCTAACAGAGGCACCAAAGCACAGATTGGAGCAAATTAATGAATTGGATGAAATCAGACAAGATGCAGTTTATAAAACAAGTATAGTCCAACAGCAAAGGACTAGATGGCATGATAATTACATCAAAGAAAAGAAGTTCAAAGAAGGTGACTGGGCTCTCTTGTTTGATTCAAAGTTCAAAGATTTTCAAGGTAAATTCCAAACACATTGGCTTGGGCCATATGAAATTGTGAAATTTTTTGACAATGGAGCAATAAAAATCAGGACAATAGATGAAGAAGAGGTCACTTTTCTTGTGAATGATCATAGATTGAAGCTGTATCATAAGCCACTTTCAAGAGAAGAATTTGTCAAGAAGTTCCAGGAAACAGTGATGTGAAGTTAATGAAGAAGAATCTTTCTTCTTCATCAACTTAATTGAATTTTCTGAAGCCATTTTATTAAAAAAAATAAAATAAAAAAATAAAAATAAAAATAAAGTATAAACATGAAAACTAATCACTGATTAGCATGTTTATACAGAAAAGGTAGAGTGAAAATCAGAATCTTTCTGACACTTTAGCTTTTCAAATTTGTTCTTTTTCTGCAAGTCACCAGTTGTTACAAAATCATAAGTGCAGGTGCATTTCACTTATGATCCATCTCATTTCATCCATCCATATTCCGTTTCATTCATTCATCCATACTCCATTTCATCCATCCATATTCCATTTCATTCATTCATCCATACTCCATTTCATTCATTCATCCACACTTCATTCATTTCACCCCATAGTCCACCTCATTTCCATCCCATATTTTTAAGTTTGATGTTTTACTGCGATTGAATAATACATATCATGAATTGCAGGCCACTTCTCATACTTCACTCCATTTCATAAGTTGTGATCCATTCCACTCCATTATTCACTTCATTCATATTCCATTACACCATATTTTATTATCCATCTTCACTCATTCCATACAACATTCCATTCATGCTCCAAACCATTCCATTTCATGTTTCAAGTCTTCTACATGTACATTCTGCAATCAGTTAGACATTCTGCAGCTAGTCAGACATTCTGCAGCCAGAGATCCTAAAAGCACTGTCCAGTAATCACCTGATCTGCAATAAAATGATCCTGCATATCCATGACAACAAGAAAAATCAAGGGAGTTATGAAGACTCAAAAAGTAATGATTTTCAGGGGAGAACAAAGCATATAAAGATCACAAAAATCAGAGGAAAGACAGAGGTAAAAGTTCTGATTATAATGACATATCATGAAAAATTTTAGTATAGTTAAGTTATGAATAATTCAAAAAGTTGTTTTAATTAATTTTGTTGATCATGCCTAACAAACCTCCCGTAGAAACTTTGGATAAAACTCCTTCTATTCCACCATTTCAAATCCCATATCCGATCATCATTTAAAAATCTAAACGGTTAAAGTGTTGAAGTGATTGGATTAGTCACGTCACTAGGCCAAAGCATTTAATGATGATTTTGAATTCGTTACAAAATATCTCCGCCGTCTTTTCTTCCGTGATATCTTTCAACTCATATACATCATCCTCACCTCATTATATTCGTTCCGTAATCACTCCATATCATTCTTTCCCGTAGCCAACTCTTAACCATTTCAGTCTGTAAAACAGAGGAAACATCTGTGGGGAAAAAACATCTCTGTAACAGCCATTGTCACCGTGAACAAAGGAGCAACAATTTGAAGGTTGGAAAGAGAAGTTATGGGTCTCATAGTGAGGACCGAACCAGTTGGAACTAAGTACTTGGAAGGTTATCCTCAAATCAGAGAAATGTTACAACAAGCAGGGTGGTTGCAATTCTTTGAAAAATTCAGTGGTTTTCACAAAGAGGTGACTAAAACGTTTGCACGGTCCTTCAATGGAGTTGAGGTCGAGATAGGAGATATTAAATTCACCATTACAGAAGCCTCCATTGCAGAAGCAACGAAATTTCCCAGAAAAGGAGAAAGGTGGTTCAAGAATAGAGAATTTCATAACGAGGCATGGAAGTAGATACTCAAGTCACCAGGTATGGATGTTTCCATTTTTAAAAAGGGTATCCCTAGCTCCGCACTAAAGAACAAATGGAGGAACATGTTTCTTATCTTGCAAAAATTCATCACTTGTGAAGGAAGATATGGTACCTTCTATGTTTATCATATTCGGTTGATAATGCATTTCTTAGAAGAAGAACTCAATTTGCCATTTTTCTTGCTTCATAGTTTAAAGAAAATGGCCTCAAGTGTTCAAAAGAGAGTTCAATTTCTAGAAACAACCTTATACCACCATGGTTTAGTCAAAATTTTGATTGAACATCATTTGAGCAAAATGGGAGATAATTGGGAAGAGTTCTTAGTGAGAAATCACTTTGAAGAACCCAAGGAACCTCCACCTGAAGACAAACCTACAAAAAGAAGTAGAAGATGGAAAACCTCCAAAACTGAAACTGGTAAAACAATACAAGAAGGCAGTGAAGAAATGATTTCTGAGAAATTGGCTCAGATTAGGAAGCAGCTTAAGAAAGAGAGGATAATAAGAAAATTTTCCAGAGAGAAAGGAGAAGGACCATCTCAACCAAGACGGAGCCACAGACTTAGAGGGATACTAAAGAAAAAAAAGGTTAAACAAACTGGAGTCATAAACATAGAGGATGAAGAAACACCTACTGAGGAGGATTTTGATGAAGGAGCTCCTGAAATAGACCCAGCACAGCAAGAAATTTACAACTATGTTGAGACATTAGAGAAAAGAGCTTCAGAAAGTAGAGACAGAACTCCTAGTCCACCAAAATCTGCAGTTGATATCCTAAGGAGAGATAAATATGAGTTAGAAATACTCAATAGGCATATCAAAAATGAGAATGAAATTCTGAGAGAGCAGGTTAAACTGAAAACTGATATGAATTCAACTCTGTCTATACAAATGCAAAAGTTGTACAAGGCCAGTGAAAAATTGAAGAAGAAAAAAATAAAAAGTTAACCAGGGCACTCACAAATTTGAGATTCAAGTTAGTCATAAGGAAGCCCAGAAGTCCTTTTACTGCCAGGCAAATCGGAAGAAGAGGGTTGGATGTCCTTGCAGAGGTCTCAGAGTTCATAAAATAGTTGCATGAGGACATGCAACAACTTCAGTTGGGGGGTATGTTGAGTTTCAAAAATGTTCTCCATATTCATACATATTTCCATTATGTCATAACCATTTAGCTCTTATTTCATAGCCATTTGACCTAAAACCCTACATCAAGTAACCATTTTCATAAATATATGGGTTGGGATCCTTGTTTTCCAAAGTTATTTATTTTATGTATTTTAAGTGAATTTATGATTAGAAACTAGAAAATTAACATAGTTTCATATATCTATATATGTGTTATGAGTTTTGCGACATGTGTAGGTCAAAAGGAGACTTCTAGAAGACCCTTATGTGGCACTCTAAGGCCAAATTCGAATTTGGTTGGAGAAGATTATGGGATCAAGAGGATATGTATCTCACTTCCTTGTTGTATTGAAACTCTAAGAGGATATGTGTCTCATTCCTCAAGTTGTGTTGAAACTCTAGAAAGACATGTGTCTTATCATTTCCTATTTTGATTGTAACTCTAGAGATGGAGGGAGAGATTCATGAACTCCCATTAATGAGATGACTCCTCATATTTTGTATAAATAGGAGAAGCTTTCTCCTATCATAGGTAATGAGGAAGTAATGAAAAAGTAGTAGAGAAGTCTTTTGTAACAAAGTTCAAGATGGAATGAGATGTAGATTTGTGAGTTCTTTTTAATAGAGAAATTCAGTTCTTTGATGCTGTTTTGATTACAACTTTAAGGAGCTGAAGGACTTCACCAAATTGGTAGCAGAGGGCCCCTGCTATCCAAGGAGGCTTTTGCATGTTTTCTAGATAAGTTGCTTTCAATTTTGTTTTGTCATATTTCCTTACTTAGATTGCTTTCTGAAATCATAGCTTTTAGCATAATTTTTCATGGCAGCCCAGGCATTTGCACATCTTTTTATGACTAATGACATGGAATCAATATTGTCCTTCTGCTGATTTCTTTTTCTTAGTTTTTGTTTAATTCCAGCACTATTTGTTTATTTCAGTCTTGCACATTTGCTTTAGTAGTTAGATTTAGATATTAAGTTGCTCATGTCATTTTCAGTTACCTCCGAAAGCCATAGCTGGACTAATGGCGAGGGATTGAAGTATGAGTGTGTAGTTTGATATTAGTTTACTTTTCTGCAAGTTAGATATATTAAATTGTTCATGTCATTTTCAGTTACCTCCGAAAGCCATAGTTGGACTAATGGTGAGGGATTGAAGTATGAGTGTGTAGTTTGATATTAGTTTCTTTTTCTGCAAATTAGATATCAGATTGCTCAAGTTGTTTATGATTACCTCCGAAAGCCATAGCTAGACTAATGGTGAGGGGTTAGAATATGAGTTGATGTAATTTGATTTTAGTTTTACTTTACTTGCAATCTTTTCTTTGAGTACAGTTTCTTTTGTGTTTAGACAGCAACAAGGATAATGAGTTTCATGATCAATAGTTCACTGTTTGCTTGATTAGAATAGTGATGCAATTTTCATTTCCTTTTAGGAATTAATTTTGTCATTGTGTATTTTAAAATTCTTTTGAAGTTTGGAAAACCATTAGAAGGACATCATTGTCTTGAATATTTGTCTCCATACTTGTCTTTTAGAATTTCATAAAAATCCAAAAACGACAAAAAGTAAGAGATAGATTATCTTGCACATATAGTGCGCCACACTTCGTCAGCTTACGAATCCCTGGTTGATAATTTATGTTAGCAATTTAGGACACACTAAATTGACCAAACATTTTAGCGCCGTTGCCGGGGAAGTGTAACTAGGTAGCCTTATTTCTTACATCTAAAAAAAATTAATAATTCTTGAGTATGCTCTCCTCCTGCACTTTGTGTGATCTGGAGGATCAGAAAAAAAATTGTTATGTAAAAAAAAATTAATAATTCTTGAGTATGCTCTCCTCCTGCACTTTGTGTGATCTGGAGGATCAGAAAAAGAATTGTTATGTGAAAAAAAAAGAAAAAAAGAGACAAAATAAAACTTCATCATTTCAATTGATTCAACAATTTAAAAATAAAAATTGTTTTCATGAAAAACTTTGATTTCAATAAATTGTTTTGTTTAATGAATATATATGTGTATTTTTAAATTTTTGAAAATATAACATACATAATTTTATTAAACAAATCAATTAAAAATAAAAATGAAAAAAATAAAAATAAAAATAAAAAAATAAAAATAAAAATAAAAATTAAATTGTTTTGTTACTAAGATATATATGTATATTTTTATTTTTGAGAATATATATATATATATAATTTTAATTAAAAAAATAAAAAAATAAATAAAAATGTTTTGTTTAGTAAATTACATATGTATATTTTTTATTTTTCAAAATATAACATGTGTAATTTTATTAACAAAAAAAAAAACAAAAAAAAAAAAACAAAACAAAAACAAATCAATAAACAAAATGAAATGGCCATTGTATTTGGGTAAAACGAAACAAAAAAAAACAGATCCAACCTTTGCAATTGTTAAAACAAAATCTGCAATGCTGTCCAGCACTCTACAAACCTGATGAAAACACAAATTTAGATACTTCACTGGTTTGAATTGCAATGAATCTTGTGCTTGCTGAGTTTCGTAAGGCTTGCATCTTTAGTATTCCAAAATATATTCTATATTCAAAGAGTGCTGAAGCCTAAATATCGAAACTATAAAGAAAAGAAGTTAGTTCATTGGAGTTGAGGGCAAATAAAGTAAAAATGAAAGCACATGAGCAATTATCTAAATATGAAAAGATGGAAAACTATGTTGCTGGACGCTGGATTCAGATTCGACAAACAGAACAGGCTCTCCATATAGTTGAGACAATCATGTTAAAGGCCCAAGCACTTGTGGCATCATATTGGGCACAATATGGAGAACCTGTCCTCAACCTTTTGAGAGAGAAGGTTTCAGAAAAGAAGCTCGTGATAATCATCTGCAGATCAACGAAATCATCAACAACATTCTTAGATTGAAACGCAAAGAATCTGCTGGCAGTAGAAGCCTTAGCCACTGATCCCGATATTCCCAATTTCGATGTTCTCATGCATGTCCCTGTTGATAATAGTGGCAAGTTGAAATCAGAGCAGGATGCCATGATTGTATTGTTCAGTGATCTGTCTACGCTGTGATCGAATCTTAAAAAAAATTTCAAAATCAATTTCACAGCCGAATGTAGCAATTCAGGAAAACGCAAAACAGAGAAAAATGTCAAACTTTGAAAGCACGATTTGGTCAAACGGAGATGAATTTGGAAAAAATAAAACATGGGTTTTTTCACCAACGTGGTCAATTAGATAACCCAGAAATCGTTTTACGAAATTCATGGCGGTATGGGAGAAATTCTCAGTGCTTTGAAGCCCATTTTTGCCTGCCGCTGCCGCGTGAGGAAAAACGATTTTTTCTGAGTGAAGAATTTGAAAACGGCACTCTGCATTGATAATCCGGTTTTCTAAATCCAAGAGGAAGAATTCTAATCAAAATCAAACTCTTATCGTGGCATTCAATCCACATTCCACTCATTTTTTAATTCAATTCAATTTCGTTTTCTGAATGTTGGATTTCACATCTCCTTTATCATCTGCCCAGCAATTTTTGGTGCTTCAACGACATTATTAAACGCCAACCATTATGATGTTTATTTCAAAGGGATGCCACATCACTATGTAAAGACATTAAGAGGGCATGGGGATGAATTGAGCGAACTACAGGAGGATATTATCGAGCACATGGTCGTGTAGATGACACAATGAACCTTAGTAGCATAAAGGTAAGCTCAATTGAGATTGAACGTGTCTGTAATGGCAACTGCTGCAATTGGAATTCCAACTGAGGGGGGTGGTCCTGAACGGTTACTGATTGTGATAGTCCTCAAGGATCAAACAGATACAAAAATAAATTTTGAAGAGATGAAAGATTTTATTTTGAAATAGCGATCATGCCCTTTATGTTCTTCAATGCTTACCAGTATATTATTTTTCATCTTATGTGATCTTCACTTACCATTCTATGGTCATTGCAAGGTCACGATTGGTCAATGTATCTGAGTTTGCTTTATTTAGCATCATTTTTTTTAAATTTAAAAAATTGCATTTCTCTTTTGTTGTTAAAAAAAAAAAAAAAAAAAAATCAATAATTTTGAATCAATGAAATGAATAAGTTAATTTGCTTGTTTTTCTGAAGGTATTGATTAATTTTGGATTGATGATGAAGGATGAATGGCTAACTTTTTATTCAAGATTTTTAGCTACGGAAACAGAAATGGAAACGTGCACGTACTAAAGGCCAATTCCATTTGTTCTCCAATTAACGGTGAAAAACCTCATTGTTCAAATCAACCTAACTTTCTCATACAAAATCAGATTTTGATGATTCAAGTATCGTTGGAAAGGTCTCAACAAGATCTATACAATGAGAAATCCATCATTAGAGTTTGAAATGGAAAATAATGAAATAAATTGCTGAAAAGAAGCTACATTCAACTTGAGGCACTAATTCCAAAACAGGTATAAATTCTTTTGATTTTTCCTTTGAGAACTTGTTTCATTAATACAAATTCTTAAGTTTTGTGTGTAAATATCATAACTAGAGAGATTGATCACCTCTCTCCCTTTGATAATCTTACATTCCATTGCAGAAGAAGTATTAGTTTTTTTGCAGGTTCGAGGAGGAAGGACAAATGACTACAAGAGAATGGTGTCTCTCTAAGAGACCAATTTGTTTCATAAGAGGATGATCAGCAACAAAGAGGAAATATGCTGATGCAAAATCAGATCCAAACACTTGAAAAACTTTCAGATACTATTGTCTCTATCACATCCATACCTCATAATAAACCATTCACCTCATTTCACTTCATATTTTCCATTTACATTCACATCCACTTTCCATTTCTTTTTGTCCATTCATAACCCACAAATAAAAGCAAGAGGCTCATTCACATGCTTATTTCCCATTTCCATTTCTACTCTCCATTGCCATCTTCCATTTTCATCTTCCATTTCTTGTCATTTTCATTCTGCAAATAAGCCCTGCTGCAATGCAAATTATTGAGTCCATAGTCCTTTGAGTCTAAGTTCTTTGTAAAAACACCTTGAGGCTTGCATGCCTTAATGGCAAGTTCTCATGCTGACAAACAATGGGAATACATTAATGTCTCTTGTTCGTCAGATCTTCTAGGTGACTCAACATCAGCAAAATCATTCGTACCTAGCAAGATGTGTTTGGGCATCTTGACTCTCATTGTCATCAATGGTGAGAGTTCTCGTGTTGACTAGTGGCATCCATTAATGGCCACTAATTCAACAATTTCCTACTATGTTCGACATCATAACATCTTTTCACATAGTAGGAATTGTGCCAATGAGTTTTGAAGACATGAAGACTATTATTTTCAGCATTTTGGAGCAGATTCAGCAAGTTTTAGTAGAAGCAATAAAAAGTCATCTAATCTCTTTATCCATGACTCCTCTTGTTCAGCCACTTGAAGAAGAATATGATCAGAATTTTGCAGCCACCACACATACACAACTCATCCACATTTAAGGTAAGTGAAGGTATGTTGTTTTCTAATTTTTAGTCATGTAATTCATTAGAATGCTAAAATTGTAACTTTGGAAAAATTCCTCTCCCTTTTTCACATTGTCATATCTTTAGTTGGGGGGAAGGGACATCATTTCATATCCACATGTCATACACTATCACACATTTTCATTTCATTTCCATCCACATATACTTCCCAACCAACTATTGTTACAACATGATCCAAAAGATTATATGCCTTGCAAATGATCAATTCATTGATGAAGTAATTGATTCTAAATGTTTTCATGAACTTTGATGCAACAAAGAAAATAAAGCATTGTTACACAAGAACCAATGCTTCAAAAAAAAAAATGGTTGTTACACAAGAACCAACCATTGAAAAAAAAATAAAAAATGTTGCAATCAAATGTATTATACTTTGCCAAAAAGGAAAAATCAAGAAGCAAAGTTTGGAATGAATCTATATGAGTCAAAACTCATAAAAGATCAACTCATGGACAAATGAATCATTGCAATGGTTGCATGAGGACATGCAACAACTTCAGTTGGGGGGTATGTTGAGTCTAAAAAATGTTCTCCATATTCATACATATTTCCATTATGTCATAACCATTTAACTCTTATTTCATAACCATTTGACCTAAAACCCTACATCAAGTAACCATTTTCATAAATATATGGGTTAGGATCCTTGTTTTCCAAAGTTATTTATTTTATGTATTTTAAGTGATTTTATGATTAGAAACTAGAAAATTAACATAGTTTCATATATCTATATATGTGTTATGAGTTTTGTGACATGTGTAGGTCAAAAGGAGACTTCTAGAAGACCCTTATGTGGCACTCTAAGGCCAAATTCAAATTTGGTTGGAGAAGATTATGGGATCAAGAGGATATGTGTCTCACTTCCTTGTTGTATTGAAACTCTAAGAGGATATGTGTCTCATCTCTTAGTTGTGTTGAAACTCTAGAAAGACAAGTGTCTTATCATTTCCTATTTTGATTGTAACTCTAGAGATGGAAGGAGAGATTCATGGACTCCCATTAATGAGATGACTCCTCATATTTTGTATAAATAGGAGAAGCTTTCTCCTATCATAGGTAATGAGGAAATAATGAAAAAGTAGTAGAGAAGTCTTTTGTAACAAAGTTCAAGATGGAATGGGATGTAGATTTGTGAGTTCTTTTTAATAGAGAAATTCAGTTCTTTGATGCTGTTTTGATTACAACTTTAAGGAGCTGAAGGACTTCACCAAATTGGTAGTAGAGGGCCCTTGCTATCCAAGGAGGCTTTTGCATGTTTTCTAGATAAGTTGCTTTCAATTTTGTTTTGTCATATTTCCTTACTTAGATTTCTTTCTGAAATCATAACTTTTAGCATAATTTTTCATGGCAGCCCGGGCATTTGCACATCTTTTTATGACTAATGACATGGAATCAATATTGTCATTCTGCTGATTTATTTTTCTTAGCTTTTAATTCCAGCACTATTTGTTTATTTCAGTTTTGCACATTTGCTTTAGTAGTTAGATTTAGATATTAAGCTGCTCATGTCATTTTCAGTTACCTCCGAAAGCCATAGCTAGACTAATGGCGAGGGATTGAAGTATGAGTGTGTAGTTTGATATTAGTTTACTTTTCTGCAAGTTAGATATATTAAATTGCTCATGTCATTTTCAGTTACCTCCGAAAGCCATAGCTGGACTAATGGTGAGGGATTGAAGTGTGAGTGTGTAGTTTGATATTAGTTTCTTTTTCTGCAAATTAGATATCAGATTGCTCAAGTTGTTTATGGTTACCTCCGAAAGCCATAGCTGGACTAATGGTGAGGGATCAGAATATAAGTTGATGTAATTTGATTTAGATTTACTTTGTTGCAATTCTTGGATTTCTTTAAGCATAGTTTCTTTTGTGTTTAGACGGTAGCAAGGATAGTTTGGTTTTCATGCTCAATAGTTCACTTTGTTTGGCAATTAGAGATAGTGATGCAATTTTTCATTTCCTTTTGAATTAATTTTGTCATTGAAGTTTGGAAAACCATTGAAGGACATCAGTGCCTTGAATATCCATAACCATACTTGTCTTTTAGAATTTCGTAAAAATCCAAAAACGACAAAAAGTAAGAGATAGGTTATCTTGCACATATAGTGCGCCACACTTCGTCAGCTTACGAATCCCTGGTTGATAATTTATGTTAGCAATTTAGGACACACTAAATTGACAAAACATTGAGCTCCAAATATGTTCTTTCTTCCACCACATTCCACTCCATTTCCTTTGTCCATTATTAATTACAGGCTCAAATGATCAATATAATTAATTAAAATTGCTTTAAGAATGTATATCATGACTAACTTGCTATGTTTTTATGATTTTGTCATTGTAGTACTTTTTGAACTAGATCTAGCTACAGAATGCAGACATTCTGTAGCTAGTTGCCGATTCTGCAGCTGTCTTCATGTCTACGCAGGTTCCAGGTGTCATCTCAGAGAAAAAAACATATGGTCGTATTCCACATCATTCCCTCATCATTTTTTTCTCTCCACGAAGTTTGAACGAAATTCTGTAGGTGGTTATGCACATGGGAACTCAAACTAGGAGATAGACTCCTAATAGGACAAGGACAGTCCAGATGTCCTTAATCATATTACGAGACCACCATCAGAAGTCCAGTTTGATTTTAATTTTGAAAGACAATTATCCCTAGGTTATTTCAAGACAGTTATGTAATTTTGTTATAAATATGGCTCGGGAAACCGAGGGACAAGGTTAGATTTTGTGTTTAATTGCTAGATTTCAGAAGTCCGAAAACACTTTGTTTTGAAGTAATTTCTCTTTTAATGGAAGAAGCATCATTTTATTGAAAGCACTGAGTCAATATTGAAGTATATTTTGCGTGCTACTCCAGTGGTAGAGGGCCCCTACTACCTGAGAAACTTTTTTTATACGGCTTAGATAAGTATTTTAGTTTCTTTTTTCATTTCTAGCTTAAGCAGGTTTCTGAAGTTCATGTTTCATACTTGTTTACATTAATCATCACAGCTAGACTTACTCTTATAAACTCTTCCAAAATATCATCACGATGAATAAGGCATAGTTGTGGTGTTGTAGATTTTAGTTGCATTTCCTTTCAAATTTTATGATTTATGCTTGTTTACACTAAGTGTCATAGCCGGTCTTACTCCTACAAACTCTTCCAAAACATCATTAACAATGAATAAGAAACAGCTGTGGTATCTTAGATCCTAGTTGTATTTTCTTTCAAATCTTATGTTTATGTTCAATTGCATTGAATAATATAGCCAGACTTGTTTTTACAAACTCTTCCAAAATATCATTCATATTGAACGAGATGGGCTGTAGAATTCCATAGACTAGTTGCATGTTAATTTAGTTAGAACACTCCGGAGGATGATTGCATTTAGTTCA
Source organism: Pinus albicaulis (assembly GCA_034641835.2). NCBI lineage: Eukaryota > Viridiplantae > Streptophyta > Pinopsida > Pinales > Pinaceae > Pinus > Pinus albicaulis. Next base: position 51,078 of record JAXQQM020066545.1, on the reverse strand, counting down.
GCTCTGTCACTACATTTCAAGTTTGATAATGGCATTCTAGTTTAACTCTGTTCACTGTACTTCAAGTAGATTAGTAGCACTCTAGTTCAGTCTCAGTTCATTTTGTTTCAAGAAAAGATTAATGGCATTCTAGTTTAGTTGTAGTCACTGTATTTTAAGATTGATAGACTGCGTTCTAGCCTAGTGTTATCCATTGTATTTCAAGTAGTACTAGTTGTCAAAATTAGTCTCTCGGCCTTCATTATTTACAACTTACTTTTGTTCTGAATTTATAATGATACATCATCACATGAACAAGGGTCAGTAATATCAGTTTAAGGCTTTGATTATTCTACAAATCTTTTACAAATTCACCTATAGCCTTTTTCCCAAACATTGTTCTAGAAAATCTCTAAACCTCTGAATAAGGCCTCGTAGTGATAAGTCAAGTTGCAGAATAGGGTAACTTCAGCATCATAGGTTAATCTAGAATAGAAACCTTACTGTGTTACAAATAATCATTTTTTTGTAATATTGTGAGTTGATTGTTTATTTAGGAGAACTTCATTTACACTTAACTTGTCCATTTCTCAAGCTCTTCCAACACATATTTAATGAATGAATTGGATAAGTTCAAGCTCATGTTGTGATTTACTTCCTTGCAATGAATTCATTATCAAGCTTTGCATTTTTTTTTTGCCATCCATAGTTTAGGATTTTTTCTGTTTTAATATAACCAATAGCTTCTTTTCACTAGCACTTAGTTCTTTCCCTTTTCAAACATAAAACCAAAAAAACCAAAAACATCATAAAACACTAAACATTTTGAGTGAGAAACAAATACATAGGCACATATAGTGCACCACACTTCAGCAGTTTACTAACCCTGGTTGACAATTAATGAACTCAATTTAGGAATACTAAGTTGAGCACAAACATTGTCCTTGATGGAAGATCTCTGGAAAATAATGGAATATATGTCTTCTGGAGAAGCACAGTATTTTATAGAAGGTTGAACAGAAGAAATGTGTATAGTCTAGCAGAAGTTAGTTAATACTCATAATTTAAGGTACTGTACATGGTTTAGTATAGGCCAAGTCACGTATACACACGAACAAGAATGATCCAAGTCATTTATGAATTTTGCACTCTAAAATTATAATACCAGGAGGCATTACCATGGTTTTAGCCCACAGTATTGAGCACTGTGTCATTTATTTGATTCCGTCCAAGAATACCATTGGCACTTGTGTGGTTTTGGCTCATGGTATTACGAAAGACTAAATATATATAAGGATAAGAAGATCATAGAGCAATGAGGTGTATGTGAAAGGGTTGTTACTAAATACTTCTCTCTGAAGTATATTTACATGGGATGGACTTTGTTTACTGGTAGATCTGAAACTATGATGCACCTTTGGATACAATGATGGATCAGGATCTCTAGACCTGAAATGACTATGCCTTTGATCAATTGATGAGACGATTGGATTTGTGACCTAGCGCATGTTTGCTGAAGTGAAGTGAAGAAATCTGGGTAAGTCTATAGATTTGAATCATTATGAAAAATTAATATTTACAGATCTATACGCTAGTTCGTCTCAGTGAGAGCGCGTATATACGTGACTTTGTCTCCTCTAAAGCGTGTATGGGAGTCAGGGTTTTCTGAAGCTTGCTGGAGAGGTTATCTGTTTATTACTACTATATTTTTGCTGTCTCTCAATGAAGTTCTCATGTAGATCTGGGTTGTTTGAATACTATATATGGTGCTAAGTTGAATATGTACAAATTTGATCAATGGATGAGTAAATATGTCTAAAGATGCTGAATGAATAAGGGTTCTACAATTCTGAAAGATATCTGTCTAAAAGCCTCAGATTTGGTTATGAGATTGATCATATTCTGGGAATTCATATCTATACGCAAGCTGGTGTGAAGGAAAGTGCATATACATGCAGGTTTAGTAAAGTGAAGCAGCGTATGCATTTTAAGATATTCAATGATCATGGTTGAGATTGATTCTGCATGCTGATTCTGAAATCTGGGTTTATTACTGTATTCTGGTTACACTAATCTCACTGTTCTAATTGAAATATAGATTAAGTTTATTGGCACTAATATTTATTCTGAGTTGTGTTGAAGTTGTGGGATTCAGTGTGAAAATTGATGAAACGTGGTCTGCAGTGGGTTTGAGGGTTGAAGCCTTTAGTGTAGAAGTAGAAGCTTCATGCCAGTAGAAGTTGGTGTTCTGAATAGGGGGTCATAGCTCCCTTCCAGTATTGGTTGGTAAATGAGATCAGGGGGTTGGAGCTCCCTTCCACTAGTAGCTGGAGAACGAGAGAAGGTTGCAACCTTCTACAGGTAAATGCCTATGTACTGATATGAGTCTGCATCAGTACAATATTGTAAGTAGTTTTTTTATAATAAATACTAAAGACAGAGACAACAACAACGATGGTTTTTTCCCAACTTGGGTTTCCACCTTAAACCTTGGTGTTCATGTGTGTGTTTTATGTGTGATGTTTTATTCTATTCTTACTGCACATGCTTACTGCTTACTAAATATTTGATGAATGAATGATGCACTGATCTAAGTAACGAATTATCTTCACAATAAGATCTTTGGACATACACAAGTTTATTTAAAGGTATCCATGTGTATATGCTAGTTGGGTTCATTAAAGTTTTGTATAGAAATCAGTAAAAATTTTTACGGTCAGTTATAAATGCAGTTCACCCGCCCCCCCCCCCCCCCCCCCCCAGTATTTTTCCCAACAATTGGTATCAGAGCAGGTCCTTATGAAGAAGCTTAATCGATAGAAGGAAGATCATCTAAGATGAGCAATCAAGATGGGACATCATCTATCATACATACACTCTTCAATGGAAACAATTTAATCTTTTGGAAGACAAGGACAAGATCCTATCTTCAGTCTCTTGGAGCATATGTATGGGCTATAATTGAAGGTGGTTATCAATATCCAACCTCAGTTTCGAGAGATCCAGTAGCAAGAAAAAACTATGAAACTAATGCAAAGGCAGTCAATGCATTATTGGGGAGTTTTACTGAATGATAATTTGTCAAAGTCATGCAGTTGAATACAACAAAGGAGATATGGGACAAAATCATTCTAAGCTATGAAGGTGATGCCAAGGTAAAAATCGCTAAACTCCAAACTCTCAGAATTCAATATGAAAAACACAAAATACATAATGATGAAATCATTTCTAGCTTATTTTTACGTCTAGATGAGATTGTAAATTGTATGAGAAATCTAAGTGAAACTATAACTAATACTACTCTTGTAGAAAAGGTTTTAACATCTCTAACTCATAAATTCGAGTCAAAAGTATCTTCTATTGAAGAGAAGCAGTATCTACAAACTCTTACTATTGTTCAACTTCATGGGATCCTAAATGCATGTGAAATGAGAAAAGGAGGTCCATATGAAGTCAAAGAAGATATTTTTAGAGCTGCTACAAAAGGAAAGGATATAGAAGAATAAGAAGAATCAGGGTATGTTTCAGAAGAAGATGAGATAAATTTTGTAAAGAAACTACAAATTTTCACTGCGAGATTCAGAGGTAAGCTTCCTTTCAAATGTTTTTCTTGTGGAAGAGTTGGTCATTATGCTGCTAAGTGTCCTCATAAAGATAATCATGAAAGGGAAATGAATTAGAAAAAAATAAATAAGAAACGTTTCATCAATAGAAAAAGTTATTATACTCATGAAGATAGTGATGGTCTATCAAATAGTGAAGAAGGAGAATCTGATCAAGATATTAGATTACTCATGGTATTTGAAAAGAACTCTAGTGAGACTAAAGATACATTTATGGATGCTTTAGGAAAAAATGATTTTCTTGAAGAAATCAATCATCTCAAAATATGTCTAGAAGAAAATAAAATAACCATAGATACTCTAAAGAATCAACTTATAAAAAAGGAGAAGCACAATGAGAAATTAGAATGTGAAATAGTAAGTCTAAGAAAGGAAATTAAGAAAGTGAAAAACTTAAATCTTAGATTTTCTAAGGGATCTAAAAACTTAGATGAAATTATCAAGGTTTAACACTCTCCTCTTATAAAGACAGGTCTTGGATATATCGGAGAATATTCTCAATATTCAGCTCCAAGCTATCTAAATGCAGCTAAAGCCAGCCAACAACACTTCATCACTCAACAAAATAAAAAAGAGAATACTCAGATAAAACTTGACCACTTCAATTCAAGTATGAACAATAACAGAAGTATCAATTAGCAGGTAAACATCAATAGAAGGTTTCATGATCGCATAAATTTTTTCAATAATGGACAATGTTTCTCATGTCATAACTTTGGTCATAAAGCTGCTCAATGTGTTGCATACAAAACCATCATCACCAAAGAAGCAATAAAGCAAAGAAATGAGATTGGAATAAATAAGAATACTTATAAAAACTTTTCTCCTCTTCAAAAAAAAAACAAATTTTCTTATTGCAATAAATTTGGACATGAATAATCTGAATGTAGGAGCAAACTTCAGCCAAAAGAGCATATACCCTCAAACTCCAAGGTATGGAGAAAGAAGGAATTATAGGTTGAAAGTTGTGGCATAGAATTATTTGCAGAAGGGGAAGAAAATCAATGGTAAATTGATAGTGGATTCTCAAAACACATGACATGTGATAAAAATAAACTCCTTTCATACAATGCATTAGAAAAGGAAAAGAATGTTACTTTTGGAAATGACTCTCCTGCTGTCATTAAGGGTAAAGGTTCTATATTTCTAAAAGAAAAGGTGAAAGATAAAAATGTTATGTATGTGGATGTATTAAAGCATAACTTGTTGAGTGTGAGTCAAATGTGTGATCAAGAAAATGAATTTGTCTTTAGTTCAAAAGAATGTGTAGTACATGAACTTAACAGAGGAAAAATGACAATAAAAGGAACTAGAACACCAAGCAATCTGTATATATTGAAAGGTGGCCAAGAGAAATGATACTTATGTAAATCTACATAAAATTGGTTATGGCACAAAATATTGGGACATTTGAGCTTCTCTTAAATAAGAAAATCTAGCAGACTCAAAGCTGTTCGTGATCTTCCCATCATCACTCTGCCTAAAAGTACCATATGCAAATCATGCCAATTTGGTAAGAAAACCATGGTGCAATTCAATGCAAAAGAAGGATCAACAAGTAAGACTCTTTAAATTATACATACTGATCTATGTGGTCTTGTAAGGAAAAATTCACCTCGTGGATAACAATACTATATTATATTTATTGATGACTTCTCTAGGATGTGTTGGATCAGTTTACTGAAACATATAGATGAAGCATTTGAAAATTTTAAGATCTTCAAAGTGCTGGTTGAAAATGAATTGGATCTAAAATCAAATGTCTTAGATCTGATTGAGGAGGAGAATATATATCAAATGAATTATTTGATTTCTGTGAACATTATGGCACAAAAATACATTTTTCTATAGCTGGAACTCCACAACAAAATGGCATGGCAGAAAGAATGAATAGAACAGTTCAACATATGGCTCATGCAATGCTTAATGAATCTGGAACTCTCGATACTTTTTGGGGATAAGCATCACATACTGTGGTAAATATTCTCAACAAGGCTCATGTTCATGTGAACAATGATAACACTCCTTATGAGCTCTAGTATGGTAATCTTCCCACTGTGAAACATTTTAGAGCTTTTGGAAGAAAATGTTTTATCAAGAAAAATGATGAAAAACATGGTAATTTTGAGCCTAGAGCAGATGAAGGAATATTTATTGGTTACTCTTCTAGAAGTAAAGCATATAAATGTTACAATAAAAGACTTCGGAAGATTGTGTAATGTATTGTTTTTGTAATTGATAAGTCTCTCTCAGCTCCTAGAAGGGAAATAACAACAACGATTGAAGATGATGATGATGTATACTTTCCCTCATCAAATAAAAAAAATATAGTAGGAGAATCCAATAAAGCACCAGAAGAAGATATATCAGAAAAGGCCCCATCCAGGTATGTTCAAAGGAATCATCCAGAATCTCAAATATTGGGAGAAAAGGGATCAGGTGTCCAAACAATAATAACTCTTGTAGGATCCTCTAGCTATTTGGCATTCTTATCCACTATTGAACCACAAAATTTAAATCAAGCTAGTAAAGATGAATGTTGGGTTCAAGCTATAAATGAAGAAGTTGATCAGATTGAAAAGAATCATACTTGGGAATTGGTTCCAAGCACTCATGATGGAAATGTTATTGTAACGAAATGGATATTCAAAAATAAGTTAAATGAAAATGGAGATGTCATTAGAAACAAATCTAGACTTGTTTGTAAAGTGTATGCTCAAAAAGAAGGTATAGAATTTGAAGACACATTTGCACCTGTAGCCAGACTTGAAGCCATAAGAATGTTTCTTTCTTTTTCAAGTTTTCAACAGTTCAAAGTTTATCAAATGAATGTAAAATATGCCTTCCTCAATGGTGATCTAGAAGAAGAAGTTTATATAGAACAACCAGAAGGAATCAGAACAACCAGAAGGAATCATTCTGGGAAATGATGAAAAAATTGTTTTGAAACATAAAAAGGCTTTATATGGTCTCAAATAGGCTCCTCGAGCATGGTAATATCATCTTAAAAAATATCTTAAACAACAAGGTTTCACAAAAGTATCTCCTGACAGTAACTTATAAACAAAAATTGAGAATGATAAACTGTTGAGTATTGTTGTGTATGTTGATGACATCATTTTTGGAAGTAATGAAGAGTCCATGAGTCATAAATTTTCTTCTGTTATATAGAAATAATTTGAAATTTCATTACTTGGGGAACTAACATATTTTCTTGGATTACAAGTGCAACAAGCAACAAATGACATATTTTTATCTCAAGCAAATTCTCAGGAAGTATGAGATGGAAGAATGCAAACCTGTAAGTACTCCAATGGTAACTGGATGTAATATTAGTTCTCATGATGATTCTCCCATGGTGAACCAACTAGAATATAGATCTATGATAGGAAGTCTACTTTATCTAACCAGGACAAGACCAGACATTATGCATGCAGTCGAGATTGTTGAACGATTCCAAGCTAACCCAAAAGAGTCACACCTTTCAGGCTGTATAAATAATATTCAAATATCTACAAGAGACTCAAGAATTTGGTCTATGGTATCCAAATAATGATGATCTCACTCTTGATGCTTACACAGATGCAGATTGGGCTAGAAATTTTGATGATAAAAAAATCACTACTGGTGGTGCATTCTACATGGGGCCCTGATTAGTATATTGGTTCAACAAGAAACAAAGTTCTATTGCCTTCTCTACAACAGGAGCAGAATATGTGGTTGCCGCATCATGGTGCACACAACTTCTTTGGATGATGCAAACATTACAAGATATTCAAATCAAATGTTCACCTCTTATCTCCATCTTATGTGATGATAAAAGTGCCATAATAATCTCAAAGAATTTGGTTATGCATTCCAAGACGAAGCACATTCCTATCAAGTATCACTTCTTACGTGAACAAGTGCTTGAGAAAAAGTTTAAAATGGAGCATGTTCCCTCCAAAGAACAAGTTGTTGATATATTTACTAAACCTCTTCCTAGGGAAGCATTCGAATATATCATACAAAAGTCGGGAGTTTTCTCTGCCTCTATTACCAATTCTGCTTAATATCAGAAGATTAAATTCGGTACGTTGGTTGCATGAAGGTGAATGACGTATATATGCAATTTTCTGTGCATAAAACTGCATATGGTTGGTGGTGGAAAAAATTCTATGGATCAGCTTTCAGAATAGTCTGTGGTGCTTTTGTGTAAACTTTGTTGTTCCAGTTTTTTTATTTAGTACCTTTCCTTGATATTTATCTCCTTGATGAAGATGCCTTAATGAATTGGTTGTTGAAGGTGTTCAAGATGCACAGGTTGAGGAGGAGTACTTGCCTTGCTGAAACGAGTGCATTATTGGCACTATGTTGGTTGCTGTTTTGATTTCCTGTTTGAGATTCTTTGGTATTGGATATAAAAAAGTCATATCTGCTATTTGATGAAAAGGTCATCTTGAGACGTATGATGTAAAAATTTTATATTCTATCATGTAAGAAATTTTTCTAATTTGTAAACTCGCTTGGTTGGGTAGTTGAGTTAAAAATTGTAAACCCACTTAGTTGGGTGGTTGAGTCAAATATGTAATTTCACTTGGTTGGATCATTAATGTAAGTATGAGTCCTTGGTGATAGGAAAGGTCATACTCGGGTGAGTTATAGATTCACGTACTTCATTGAAAAATATGTCTAAAGTTTTAGCATGAACTCAGGGGAAGCATGGTCAATACAGTGCACATAAGATCTGCAGAGCTCTTATTTCCACAAGGAAAGAGAAACCTTGGTTTTGGTATTGTATTTCATTAAAATTATGTCTGCATATGCTCAGGGGGATCAATTTTCCACCCTTTTCTCTTTATGTCAAAGGGGAAGAGTGTTTTCTGCTTGAATAATGTATCTACAGGATGTGGTGATCAAACTCCATCATGGTTGCCATCAAGTCTAAAGGGGGAGATTGTTGGAAATATGATCCTTATGTCTTAATATGTTGTCCTTGATGGAAACTCTCTAGAAAATAATGGAATATATGCCTTCTAGAGAAGCACAGTAGTTTACAGAAGGTTGAACAGAAAAAATGTGTATAGTCTAGCAGAAGTTGGCTAATACTAATAATTGAAGGTACTATATGCGGTTTAGTACAGGCCAAGTCACGTATACATGTGGATAAGAATGATCCAAGTCATGTATGCCTTTTGCGCTCTGAAATTATAATACGAGGGGGAATTACCGTGGTTTTAGCCCACAATATTGAGCACCATGTCGTCTATTTGATTCTGTCCAAGAATACCATTGGCACTTGTGTGGTTTTGGCTCATGGTATTAGGAAAGGCTAAATCTATATAAGGAGAAGAAGATCATAGTGCAATAAGGTGTATGTGAAAGGGTTGTTAGTGAGTACTTCTCTCTAAATTATTTCTGCATGGGATGGACTTTTTTTATTGGTATATCTGAAACTATGATGCACCCTTGGATACAATGATGGATCATGATCTCTAGACCTGAAATGACTATGTATTTGATCAATTGATGAGATGATGGGATCTATGACCTAGCACATGTTTGCTGAAGTGAAGTGAAGAAATATGGGTAAGTCTATAGATATGATAAAATTAGTATTCACATATCTATACACTAGTTCATCTCGGTGAGAGCGCGTATATACGCAATTTTATCTCCTCTAAAGTGCGTATGGAAGTCAGGGTTTTCTGAAGGTTGCTGGAGAGGTTATCTGTTTAGTACTACTATATTTCTTCTATCTGTAAATGAATTCTTCTTGTAGATATGGGTTTTTTTAATACTGCATATGCTTCTAAGTTGAATATGTACAATTTTGATCAATGAATGAGTAAATATGTCTAAATATGCTGACTGAATAAGGGTTCTGTAATTCTGAAAAGATATCTGTCTAAAATCCTCAGTTCTGGTTCTGAGACTGATCATATTCTGGGAATTCAGATCTATACGCAAATTGGTGTGAAGGAAAGTGCGTATACACATGGGTTCAGTAAAGTAAAGTAGCGTATGAATTTTAAGATAATAAATGATCAGGGTTGAGATTGATTTTGCATGCTGATTTTTAAATCTGGGTTTATTATTATATTCTGGTTACAGTAATCTTGTTGTTCTGATTGAAGTCTGCGTTAAATTTTATTGGTACTGATATTTATTCTAAGTTGTGTTGAAGCTGTGGGATTCAGTGTGAAAATTGATGAAACGTGGTCTGTATTGGGTCTGAGGGTTGAAGCCTTCAGTGTGGAAGTAGAAGCTTCATGCCAGTAGAAGCTGGTGTTCTGAACAGGGGGTCATAGCTCCCTTCTAGTATTGGCTGGTAAAAGAGATCAGGGGGTTGGAGCTCCCTTCTAGTAGTAGCTGGAGAGCAAGAGAAGCTTGCAACCTTCTACATGTAGATGCCTACATATTGATATGAGTATGCATCAGTAAAATATTGTAACCAGTTTTCTTTATAATAAATATTGAAGACAGAGACGAAAACAATGGTGATTTTTTCCCGAATTGGGTTTCCACCTTAAATCCTGTTGTTCATGTGTGTTTTTTATGTGTGATGTTTTATTAATTTCTTACTGCACATGCTTACTTCTTACTAAATATCGGATGAATGAATGGTGCACTAATATAAGTAACGAATTATCTGCACAATAAGATCTATGGGAATACACAAGTTTATTTAAAGGTATCTGCGTGTATACACTAGTTGGGTTCATTAAAGTCACGTATATAAATCAATAAAGAAAAATAAATTTTTATAGTGATTTATAAATACTAATTCACGCCCCCCCCCTCCAGTATTTTTCCCAACACTAAATACCAAACATTACGATTCATTAGATTAGACTTCATCTTTTATTTCCAGTGTTGATAATTACATTTTCTTAGCATTGGTATGTTTGCATTGACCATTGTTTCTGACTTGCCTTGGTATTCTACTTCTAGAGCCATTAAATTATTTTCATTTTTACCCATGAGATAAAATTCAAATTATTCACTGTCATATTCACTATCATCAATACTGCATGAACATGGAAATGGATTGATTGTTTTATCTTCTTCAGTCATGACCAATAGAAAGTGGGCTGGTTCTTAATCATAATATTTTCTTCTATTTTTTGTTGCACAACTTCTCTGAGTTGTCTTCTTCCTTTGAGTAGACTTCTTCTTTTGATTCTTTCCCATATCTTTGATGGATCTCCTTCAAGCGATCAAACTTCTTCTGAAGGACCTGCTCTGATACCAATTTTTGGGAAAATTAATAAGAGGGCGAGTAAATTAGTATTTTAAAACTTACTTAACTTTTTAATTTCTTACTCTAATTTCTATACGTGACTTTACTAAAGTAAACTTGTGTATGTACGCCATTGTTATGTATAAAACTAACGTATATTCAGTGAAATTATATTTTAGTTAATTCCTCATATGTTTAACTTAAACCAGAGCATTGATGTTTCATCATACATTTGATAAGTAGTAAACATGTGTAGTAAGAACAAAATAAATCATCACACATAAGAAACGCACATGAAAATCATAATTTAAGGTGGAAACTCAATGTGGGATAAAACCACCGCTTCTATCGCCTCTGTCTTAAATTTTATTATCATGAAAATTTCTTAAAATATTGTACTAGCATGTATTGCTACTAGCTCGCAGGGACCCACCTACAGAAGGATACAACCTTCACTCATTCTTCAACACTCACTGGAAGGGAGCTTCAACCCCCTGATCCTGTTTACCAGCACCCATTGGAAGGGAGATCCAACCCCCCGATCTGATCACCAACTACCACTGGTAGGAAGCTTCGACTTCCTCACTAAAGGATTCAACCCTCAACACCATTATGGACCAAGTTTCATTGATTTTCACATTGGATCGAGCTGCTTCAACACATCACAACATGTATGCCACTTTTTATCAAATTTTCAGACTGAACCCACTAACATAATTTAATCCCAATACCATAAATCAAAACTAAAACTGATCATTGTACCAAGTATTCACTCAACCAATCACCAACTCATATCAACCTCAAACAATGAGATCACTGTAACCAGAATATTAAAACTGAACCCAAAACACTACATCAATATACTAAATCAACTGCAATCCTGATCAATCATATGACATAATATGTATGCTACTTTACTTAAACAAACCTGCACATATGCATGCTTATCATGAATGCAACTTGCATACAGATCTCAACATACTAAATTATGAACTATTGTCAATCTAAACCAGACAATGACTTGCACACAGGTATACTAAAACACTTTGTCAAATCATAGATCTCTGAACCTAAAACAGTTAGCTGCATTATGAAAATTCTTCAACAAATCAGTACTCAATCAATTCAACTTCATACATCACTATTAAGCCCAGATCAACATGAATATTTCATCGACAAACAATAGTAATACAACAATACTATATAAAGAAATCCAACATATTATTTAGTAAAAACCCTAACTTTCATACGCGCTTTCCATAAATCATTTTTGCGTGTATACGGGCTTCTCAAGACTAAAACCCTCATACAAGTCTCAACATACTCCATAAAATATACGCTACTACTTATAAGAGAACCTGCGTGTGTATGCGCCTTACCTATGTCAAACCCGCGTACAGATCTTCAATTTCCAACTTGTAACCGAGTAGCTCATCAAAACTTTAGACATACCAAATCATGACATACGCAATAATAAACACATGTCAAAACCTAGATCTAATCGACCCATGAGTAGAACACATAATCCACAGTCATTTCAAGTCTAATGATCTTGATCCATGATTGAATTACCAGGTGCATACTTATTTCAGATTAACCACTCATTAATATCCCATACCATGCAATAAAACTTCTGATCAAAGTAATCATCAATCACTCTCACATATGCATTCCCTATCACTTTCATGTTCACCTCCTTATATAACATAGGCCTTAGTCAATACCATGTGTCAAAACCACACTAGTACTGATGGTAATCTTTGCCAGGATCAAATAGTCGTTACATCTCTCAATATTGTGGGCTAATACCATGGTAAATACCCCTGGTATTTAGTGAATCATAGTGCACCAAATATACACGATTTTTCTTATTCATACTCACATGTGTACGTGAATTTTCTTCATAGAACCCGCGTATATTTATTCAAATTTTCACCTTTATAATTATTCTTTCTCTAACCTGCATACCTATGTCCAATCATTCTGTCACTCTGTTCCATCACTCTGTCACCTCTGAACTAACCTGTGTAATCATCCAGTTACCATATACTTCTCCTATTACAAGTGGGTTTCCATCAAGGACGACACATACAACATAATGCCAACAATTGGTTTATTTTTATTATGAAAATAAAATATTCATTACATATTTTACTGGCATAGAATCTTACTAGTACACAGGAACCCACTGGTAGGAGGCTACAAAATCCACTTTTTTTCCAGCAGCCATTGGAAGGGAGCTACAACCCCTTGATCTCGTTTACCGACTCCTACAAGAAGAGAGCTCCTACCCCCTCATTGAAGGTTGTAACCCTCAAAACCTTGTGGACCACATTTCAACAAATGTTTCACACTTGATCCACTTATTAAATAGTCATCAAACAATCTACAAGCCACCTTTCATCAAATTTTCACACTAGAACCACACCCAACATCATGCTCAATACCAAATTGAATATTAAATATGAAATATAGCCATTGAACCAACTGAATCACTGTAACATCATCCCACTGAATACTTAAGCAAACCAATAACTGAAATGAATCTCAACTAACTATTACAACCAAATCAAATCAATGTACAACCAATCCATAATATGTATAACCCATCCAGATCAAGACATGATTCATATACAACAACAACTCATGAAAAATCATCATTAATTAGCATTGAAAATCAGGACTATATCTGACTCATAATATATATGTGACTTTTATTAATAAGACATGCATGTATACATTCTGATCATTTGCAACACCTGTGTATAGATCTCAACATACTAAAAAAATATCTCATAATATATATGTGACTCAACATACATAGGTATGTGTATGTACACGAATATCCAAAAGCAAACCCGTGTACATATATTAAATTACAGAAACATAGCTTCACTGCAACCACAACTCGCATTCCTCAACCTTCACTGTCAAAATTATAGATATCTGAAAACTCATTCTGAGCACATGATTACTATAATCAGAAATTCATCATTATTAGCCACTTAAAAATTTCCAACAAGCAAATCAATCAAGCATATATTTCAACATATCTTCAAATATGAGTCTTCTCCTTGATTCCTAGTACACACTTGTTTCAGATCATATCATTCATAGATAAATAATTACTTGCACACATAACACCTTGATCTCCATATCCTTGTATATTTTTTCTTTAGCCAATACCTCAGGTAAATACTTTGGTAATGTAGTTATTATTTGTTGACAAGATCAAATAAATGTTTTCACCCCAATTTCTATGGGAAAATACCATGGTAATGATCCCTGGTATCCAGATTTCCATGGTTCAGATTATGTATGTGACTTTTTCTCACAATACCTGTGTATGTATGCGACCCTTCTTCATAAGAACCGTGTATAATTTCTCAAAGTTCACTTTTGTCATCCATATATAACTGAACTACCATTTCTTTGTCCATATCCACTGTAAGATCTATACCAATATCCTTGATACATGCATTAGTTCCATGACCATCATATTATTGCAATGTTGACATAAAGTACATATTTATTAAGTAGGTTTCCATCAAGGACAACACATTATCCATAATGCCAACATTATTAACGTTGTTTATCAACATTTTTGATCAATCATGTATGCCCAATATTTTATCATCCCTATGAATTTATGTCAATTGAACTTGCTGTTGATGGTGCGGGAAGCTGACAAAAGGTAAGGGGTCTCCCCGATGTGAAGTCCAAATTAGAACCCAGACCATTTGGAGTAGGAGCCCCAACTAGAATACAACTGGTTTCAAAGTTCGCGGTCCCAAAGATATGCCTTGGCTGCAATGAACACATAAGAATACATAAGCATGGCTTTGGTGATAGCAAGTGTATGAAATTTTTGAGATATAAAAAATAATGTATGAAAGTTTCGTTCACATCAAAAGGAGATAAGTGAGCCCCTGGGAAAAAATTAATAGAGCTGTGTTAGAAGATAAAGACGAGCAATAAAAATAATCATTAGTTAGCATGCAAAATAGTTGAAAAGATAACAATGATCATGATAACATAAATAACACACATTCAACAAGATACATACTAAAGAAAATGAATTAGTTCATTAAAATTAGTGTGAATGAAAAATTAACATACATCAAAAATATATAAATAATAATCTTACTACATTCAAAACATAATCATGAAGGCATGCCATCTCTTAGAGCTTCTTATTATTAAGTGAATGTTCCAAGCATACAATTACATTGATATGAAACTAGCCCCAATAGTGGAACATGAATCCAACACTTGCTCCTCCAAAGAATGATACTCTTCCTATGCTAAACTAGAGAATCTAAGGCTCCAAATCTCTGGTTCCAAGCCATTTTCTTGAGTCATGAGGGTTTATTTATAACAAAAGAGATGACTCTTCATCTCCCTTGGTGACCTTTGAAATTTCTCCATGACTCTTGGACTTATTTTGTATTTTCTATAACTAATGACTTTTCACATTCCAGATTTAACACTTGAGATACCACTTACATTTACAATTTATTATTTCAAATACAATAAGATAAAACTCCATGTAGGAAAAAAATGGCTAGAGCCTAATAAGATAACCTAATAAGACAAAATAAATGCATTAATATTGAGTTTGAGGAAACTCTTCCTCAACAATACAATTATTTCCTCAAACTTTTTTGAAAGGTTAGGTTGATATCTAACTCTAGCCTCCATAGAATTTGGATAAATGGTTTTGGAGCCTTTATCTACCTCATTCCAAAATAAGAATAAATTAATATTAACCTTAGGTTCTCCAACTATATACATCTACATGTTCTATTTAATGATCTCCAAGTCCTCCTTGGATGTGATATGCTTCAGATTGTCCAAAAAACTCTTCGATTTCCTGCCTAATTATGTTTCTTCCATTTGCCTCTGCAAATGGTCCAAATGAAGGGATATTGTGTGTTATAACCAAATAATCCAAAAAATTTCACAACCGTGCACATGAATGTAATATGTTGGCTACAAAAGTGTTGAACTATTTGTTACTTTGAGTGAGCATTTTGACCTTAGCCTTATCCAATTTTGCTTCTTGCCTTGTCTTCCTAGTCAACTTTGTAGGTGCACACCTATACTTACCACCCCATTCTTGGATCGCGTTGATGGTTGCATGGATTACTTTCAAATATTTTCATTTTATCACGACCTCTTTTGCATATCATGTAGGGGAAATACTTCCTTATGCAAAGGTGACCATCTCCTCATAAAGCAACCTCATTATGTCTCCCAGTGCCTAGATTTCACCATATATGGTTACTTGAATTTATTTCAAATAAGAATCCATGGAATACAATCATTGGATCTCAGCTTCGAGATGTTTTACTTGTTGTCTTGCAACATCTAGATCTTTAACAATTTACTAATTTTTTTTCATCAAGAAATATGCATTTTCTTTTGAAGCTCCTGCAAAGGCTAATTTTGTTGCAACAATTGTATGTGGATTCCTCCTGGTGTCAGTAATAATCACCCTTTCAGTATGGATGAAATTAGGATGGACCAGATCATTAGGGAATAATTTCCTCCTTTCCTATACTGTTTTGTTCTGTAGTTCGTTAAAGGTCAGGCTGGAAATATCCGTGATCATGTCATCATCTTGAGGAGAGATTCCCATTTCACCATCTAGGATGTGCACATCTGTTGGGGGGTTGAATTATTACCAATAATATGTTCTAAAATGGGCATATGTAAACCTCTTGGTTCTACTCCACCTATTCAACATCCATGTCATGGGCCAATACTTGCTCCTCAATTTTTCTACAAACTCTTGATCTCACTTTTATCGATTCTCTTTTTCTTCTAGTTGTTTCTTCCTCTCCTTTTGTACTTTATTTTGTATTTATTATTCTTCCTGTGTCCAAATTTACTCCTTTTATTTCCTTTAATACTCTTCTTCCTGCTTCCTCTTTGCTTCCTGCTGCTTCTTCTTCCTCTCTGCTACCATAGAAATGATTGGATCATCTTTGAACTTATGAATCTATTCCTCTCCTGCGTTATGGGAAAAATTCCTCTTATACTTGATGCTCATTGGGGTGCACTCTTTCTGCTGTTATGCTTCCTGGGTAATACTTTGTTTTGGAATTGCAATGAAAGGACATGTCTCATTGTCTGGTTCATGTGATGGAGAGCCATTATAGAAATTCTTGATATTTTATTCTTCTGGCCTGGCATAGGTCCCATATGGACATTAAAAATGAAAATTTTCACAGTGTATTTTAAAAAATCCTATGGGATCATATTGATTAAAATATATCATACTGAACTTAAGGATTTCCAATTATTTAGCTTCAACATCTGCAACCTTTAAGTTATTGATTGCAAAAGATCCCACATGCAAGGGAAAGGTGGGCCAAGGTGCCTTCTACTTCCTCTGTAGTAATACATATATACCTATGAAAAGATGATAGGAAGCCTCTTACATGAATACTTTGTTTATGGCATACCTCAATAAGAGATGAGATGGTTTATGACAACCAAACATTAAGGTATGTACCATATGGTGACGCAAACCAATATGCTACTTCCATCACTGAGTTGATTGCCTCACGAGACATGCAAGAGGCCTCTTCTTCAAAGATAATTTGATATAATACTCTTATAGGCCATTTTTTCACATCCAATCAAAGTGAGCCTCCTAATGGGATCAATCAACATCCTATTCCCCTTTTCATCATCTTTCACAAAGACCTAAGCATGTACCTTTCATCCCTTAGAATTTAAACCCTAAACTACCCTATCTGAGCCAGTTTGAGGACCAACACTCCCTGTAAGCCTACTAGGGTGCATTCACCTACAACTTGCCCCACTGTGGCCATCGTTGGTCACCAGCATGTTTTCCTCCTTTGCACCTACATTGGTTCTATAATTTTGGGAGAATGAGAAGGATTCTGGAAGCTTCACCTTATAGGAGTTTCCAAAATTTGTTTCAAATAATTACCTTTGATTGAAATTCAGATCCTATCCTACCCTAATTTGCAGTTTTCACCACTTATCCTTATGATCCTATCCCTCCATCAAAGGTGGATCTAAATTCCTAGAATGGTAATTAGATAAGAACTCCAAAATTACCCCTCTCTCCTATGTATTTACCCTCTCATATGCAAGAGGTAATGGTTGGCTTTGGAGAGTGATTCTGCCCTTATGTTGCTATAGTAAGTAGTCATCATCTCATGCATAGGGTGATTGGAGGTGCATATTGTGACAAGGAAAGGATGAGTTAACAACTTGGAGGAACTCTTCTACAAGATCGACTGCCACTTATGGTTGTAATCTCCTTCCATTTATATTAATGCAAATAATTCTCTATTTTCCTATATGTGATGTTGTTACCAATTGTTTCAATACCATGTTGATATATTGAATAGAGTATTTAGATTATACTGCATACATCTCGTAGTTTCTTGGATTGTGTTATTTGACTGTGTAGGATCTAATTTTGGTGATCAAAGCTATAATTGGATATTCCAAGCTAAATAAGGAGTGAAGCGTGCGACAAATTCTAGGTAGGCCTCATTCCATCATATATTTACTTTAAGGAAAAGCATTGGGTTCCTTATTTCTATGTTGTTCTATGTTGGCCACCAAACCTAAGGGAGATACCTTTGTCCACAATTGTAAATCTCGTCTAAAAAATACCCTGAAGCACTGATCAACAAGTATCTCAAAGACTCCTCGGAAGTTTCATTATTCCAGTAGCTTGCAATAAATGTGGATAGGAGGCTCTTTAGGTTTCCATTTCCATTCCAGAATAGGGAATTCATCGTGAGTACATATTACATCTAGCAAGTGGGTAGACATGTAGAATTGTTTTTTATTTCCTTGTGGTGTGCTCTTTGCCTTATTCACATTAATCTCTAACCACCGAGCCACTAGATGAGACCAGCTAAATATTTTACCTTATGAGACAATCATTGTTGAGCTCCAAGAATGTTCTTTCTTCCACCACATTCCACTCCATTTCTTTTTTCCATTATTAATCCCAGGCTCAAATGATCAATGAAATTAGTTAAAATTGCTTTAAGAATGAATATTATGACTAACTTGCTATGTTTTTATGATTTCGTCATTATAGTGCTTTTTGAACTAGGACTAGCTACAGAATGCAGACATTCTGTAGCTAGTTGCCAATTCTGCAGTCGTCTTCATGTTTAAGCAGGTTCCAGATAACCTCTAAGAGAAAACCACACATGGTCATATTCCACATCACGCCTTTAGCATTTTTTGCTCTCCATGAAGATTGAACGGAATTCTGTACGTGGTTATGCACGTGAGAACTCAAACAAGGAGATAGACTCCTAATAGGACAAGGACAGTCCAGATGTCCTTTGTCATATTACGATGCCACCTTTAGAGTTCTAGTTCGATTTTAATATGGAAAGACAGTAATCCCTGTATTATCTCAAGTTCTGTTATGTAAATTTGCTATAAATGTAGCTCGGGAAACCGAGAGACAAGGTTAGATCTTGGTTAGATTTTATGGTTGACTACTAGATCTTTGAAGTCCGAGAATACCCTGTTTTGAAGTGATTCCTCTTTAATGAAAGAAGTAGCATTTCCTTGAACGCGTTGAGTCGATTTTGAGCTAGATTTCGTGCTACTCTGGTGGTAGAGGGCCCCTGCCTCCTGAGTAGCCTTGTTTATACAGTAGATAAGTATTTTAGTCTCACTTTTATTTCTAGTTTAGGAAAGTTTCTGAAGTTTATGTTCATACTTGTTTGCATTAATTATCACATCTAGACTTACTCTAATAAGCTCTTCCAAAATATCATTATGATGAATAAGGCATAGCTGTGGTATTGTAGGTTTTAATTTCATTTTCTTTCGTTAATTATCACAGTTGGAATTACTCTAATAAGCTCTTCCAAAATATCATTATGATGAATAAGGCATAACTGTGGTATTGTAGGTTTTAGTTGCTAGTTTACACTAAGTGGCATAGCCAGTCTTACTCTTACAAAGCTCTTCCAAAATATCATAACAATGAGTAAGAAGTAGCTATGGTGTCTTAGATTTTAGTTGTATTTGCTTTCAGTCTTGTGTTTATGTTCAATTGCTTTGAATAATACAGCCATACTTGTTCTCACAAACTCTTCCAAAACATCATTCATACTGAATGAGATGGGCTGTAGAATTCCTTAGGTTAGTTGCATGTTAACTTAGTTATAGCACTTCGGAGGTAGAATGCATGTGATTCAGCTCTCTCATTTCATTTCCAGTTTGATAATGGATTTTTAGTCTAACATTGTTCACTGTACTTCAAATAGACTAGTGGCACTCTA
Source organism: Pinus albicaulis (assembly GCA_034641835.2). Lineage (NCBI taxonomy): Eukaryota > Viridiplantae > Streptophyta > Pinopsida > Pinales > Pinaceae > Pinus > Pinus albicaulis. Next base: position 30,949 of record JAXQQM020066545.1, on the reverse strand, counting down.
GTTTAGTTTTAGCTCGCTGTATTAGCACTCCAGTTTAGTTGCTATCCATTGCATTTTAAATCATATTAGTTGTTAAATTTAAATACCACGGTCTTCATTATTTACAAAAATTCTTTTGTTCCAACCTCATATTAATACATAATCATTTGGACAGGAGTTGGTATCAGTCTAAGACCTAGAGTATTTTGCAACCTTTTTACCATTTCACAAACAAGCCTTTTCTCAAAAGACCATTCTAAAAATGAAATCTATAACTTCTGAGTGAGGCCTAGTGGTGTTAAATTGAGTTGCAGAACAGAATTAGAAGCTAGTTTAGAATAGAAATCTTATGATGCTACAAATGTTCTTTTCCAAATATATTCCAATAGATCTTTAAACATGGATGAGATGTTGTAACATTGTAAGTTGATTGTTTGATTATTTAGTTAGGAGAACTTCATTTACACTTAACTTGCCCATTTCTCAAGCTCTTCCAAAACATCTTTAATGAATGAATTGGACAAGTTTAAGCTCATATTGTGATTTATTTCCTTGAATTCATTATCAAGCTTTGTATTTTGCTAGCCATATTTTAGGCTTTGTTTTGTTTCAGTATTTGCATTTGTCATTTGCCATCCATAATTTAGGCTTCACTCTGTTTTTAACTAGTAGCTTCTTTTCACCAGCATTTAGTTCTTTCCCTTCTGAACATAAAACCATAAAAAAACCAAAGAAATCATAAAACAGTAGACACAACGTAGTGAGAAACAAATACCTAGGCACATATAGTGCACCACACTTCAGCAGTTTACCAACCCTGGTTGACAATTAATGAACTCAATTTAGGAGACTAGGTTGAGCACAAACATTTTGGCGCTGTTGCTGGGGGAAGTGTAACTAGGTAGCCTTGTTTCTTAACTCCCAAAAACAATGATATGCATAGAGAGAGAGACTCAAGGGGTAGATTCATAAGAAGTAGAAGAAAAAGTTTTATTCCTAGAACACCACTTGTTTCACCTAGACCAAGAGCCAGTACACCTCCAACTCAGACCCAAAATCCATCCTTTACTGATCCTAGACTCCCAGGGGACTTAAGATCAGATATTCCATTAGAAAGACCTTCCACTTTATCCACTGAACCTGCCTTAGAAGAAGATTCAAGGACCCTTTCTAGAGACACAAAATTTTCCACTTCCACAGAAGAATCAACTATGGCAGAAGAAGGGGGAGGAGGAGTCTTTAATGGAGAACACACATTATTTGGAGGGGGTAGAGGTAGAGGTAGAGGAGAAGGAGGTAGAGGTGCAAAAGGAGAAGGAGGTAGAGGAAGAGGTAGAAGAGATATGGGAAGCTCTTTTGGGTTTCCTATAGTAGATGAAGAAACCAATACAACCATGAAAAACATTTCACCCTCTGTCCTTCCAAACTTCTATGGACTTAAAACTGAAGATCCTAAAACCTTCCTATTTGAATTTGAAGTCCTATGTAGAACTTATGACTACTTACAAGATGCTCAAAAACTTAAATTATTTCCTTCAACATTGAAAGGAGCAGCATTGAAGTGGTTTATGAGTTTGATCAATAGTTCTATTAGGACATGGGAAGACATGAAAAAAGCATTTCCAGAGAGGTATTTGGATTATTTTATGCCAATCAATCATAAGGAGGAAGTGTTTAAGATGATACAAAAATAAGATGAAAATTTGGAAGATTTGTTGGAGAGATTTCATTACAACATCAAAAGAGAAAAAATGGAAAACTTAGATCAAGACACCTTAAAAGCTCTCTTGTTGAAAACAATTAGGGATGAATGGTTGGATATCCTTAACATGATGGGAAAAGGGGATATATCTCAGCTCACATTACCTGAAATATCTAAGTTATGTATCAACCTTTCAAGAGGAAAATCTAAAACTGTGAAAGGACCAAGAGACCCTGCTCTTGCAAGGGTAAGTAAGTCTGCTTCTGGGACAGTAAGTAGGGCAGAGATAGGGCATATGCTTGATGAATTCAAATCTGACATCTTAGGGAGTCTTAGTGAACAAATAGACACCCTTAAGTTACAAAACAAGCAAAAATTTAAATCTGATGCTTTAGCAATCTTTTGTCCCAAATGTAGAAAGAAGCATGCCCTGAGAGAATGTCCTTTGGATGCAAAAGTTGTAGAGACCTGTGTCATTTGTTCAGAAAAACATGAGACCAAGAGTTGTCCTTCACTTCTTGGTCTTAAAGCTGTCTTTCAAGAAGAAATTCCTACAAGTTCCACAGCATCTCTCAATTTTGCCTCTAGAAGACCTTGGCAAGGACCTCAAACACAATGATTTCATGATCAAATGTATAATCAACCTCCACCAAATTGGAATTCTTGGCAGCAACCTTGGCCCGAATTTCAAAATCAATCTCAAGCTTGGGCACAAGGGGCACAAAATCCCTATGGAAGATACTCTCAGTACTATCAGTATCCACCATCTTATCCACCATATCCACATTTTCCTCAACAACAAAATCCTCAAAATCTACAACATCAAAATCAACCACTTCCATTACCATTTCCTCAAAAATCAAATCAGTTGCCTGCTCAACCCATACCAAACCCCAACAATAAAAATCCTCAGAATACATATATGATAGAAGGCCAATAGTTTCCAACTTATTTAATTACTCCTCTAGACCTTAGTGATGTTCAACTTAGGTCTGGAAGAATACTTGAAAGGAGAAAACCTTCTGTGATTATACAAGAACAAGACAACTCTGAGGAAGATTCTCTACGAGAAAATAAAAGTCTTGAAGAAGACACATCTTTTCAGGACCCAAACATTGAAAAATCAAAACAAAAAGAACCAATAATTTCAACTCCTGTATTAGAGCATCCATCAACATCCACTCCTACACCTCCCTTTCCAGAAAGATTACAAATTGATAGAGGTGTGGAAAAACAAATTATGGTGCCTAATTATGATTTCCTAGATGAGCTAAGAAATGTTTGCATTAAGATTCCATTATTACAAGCCATCAAGGAAATCCCAATTTTAGCAAAGACAATAAAGGAGTTGAGCATGAAGAAAACAAGAAAAAGAATAAGAGAGACAAAAAAAATTCAACTGGCAGGAAAAATAGCAGACATTATGATGGGTAAGATTGCTATTCCAAAGTATCTAGACCCAGGAAATCCAGTTGTCAAAATTCACATCAATGGAATTGAGATCCAAAACACACTCATTGATTTAGGAGCAACAATCAATATCATGAGTAGACAAATCATGGATAAACTAAAACTTCCTAATCTTCTTTTTACACCCACATTATTACAATTAGCAGACAGATCTGTGATTAAACCTGATGGGGTAATAGAAGACATTCCGGTGTCCCTAGATTCTTGGGAGTATCCTGTGGATTTTATGATCCTAACTCCTAAGAATAATCTAGGAGGACACCCTATTATATTAGGAAGACCTTGGTTAGCTACAACTGATGCTTTCATTAGTTGTAGATCCGGTGATATGTACATCTCTGATGGTAGTTCAACTAAGAAATTCACTTTGTATCCTCCGGCAAGGAAAATTACAGATTTAGATGATACTCAATGGATAGAGGATGAAGAAGACTTACAACCTCTCTTCACAATTTCAGAAATTAGTGAAGATAGTCAAATTCTGAATACTTTAGAAAACTTTGAATCCTCTTCGAAACATAAACATGACCAATTTCAAGAAGAATCCAACATTGAGTTTTTGTCATCAAGACAGATGTCTCTTCATTCTATGGATAAATTTGGTAGCTCTACAAGTGAGATATTTCCAGGAAAAACTTTAAACATAAACAAGAACCTAGAAAAATCTCAACAAGAAGAGTTAGTCAAGATATTACAGAGACATTCTTCTGCATATGCATGGGAGTACACTGATATGAAAGGGATAAGTCCTAAGACTTTCACTCATCACATCTACATAGAGGAAAATTGTAAACCAATCAGACAACCTCAAAGAAGGATGAATCCAAATCTTAGGGAGATTGTTAAAGAAGAATTGCAGAAATTGTTGAATGTCAACTTTATCTATCCTATTTCAGATAGTCAGTGGGTTTCTCCTTTGGTAATTGTGCTAAAGAAAAATGGTAAATGGAGGGTATGTATTGACTACCGAGAATTAAACAAAGCTACTCTTAAAGACCATTTTCCCTTACCTTTCATAGATCAAGTGTTGGATACATTAGCTGGCAAAAAGTACTTCTCATTCCTAGATGGGTTTAGTGGTTACAACCAAATCCAAGTAGCACTTGAAGATCAAGACAAAACCACATTTACCTATCCTTGGGGTACCTATGCTTACCGAGTATTGCCATTTGGATTATGCAATGCACCTGCAACATTTCAAAGGGAAGTACTAGGAATTTTTTTAGATCTAATACATGATTGTGTAGAGGTATATATGGATGATTTCATAGTTTATGGAAACACATTTGAAGAAGCCTTAGCAAACTTGGAAAAAGTTTTAAAGAGATGTCAAGAAGCAAATCTTTCACTCAGTCATGAGAAATTTTTCATGATGTTTACTGAAGGTATTGTTTTGGGGCATCACATTTCAGGGGATGGGATTAGAGTTGATGAGTCAAAAGTTGAAGTCATCTCTAACTTATCTATTCCAAGTTGTCAAAAATATGTTAGGAGTTTTCTAGGATTTACAGGATATTATCGGAGGTTTATAGAAAACTTCACCAAGATAGCATCTCCACTCTTTAAATTGCTTACCAAAGACTGTGAATTCAAATGGAATTCTGATTTCCAGTTAGCTTTTGAGACCCTGAAAATAAAAATTTCTGAAGCACCTATTTTAAGGGGACCTAATTGGAAGTTACCTTTTCATATCTCAATAGATGCCTCAGATACAGCTCTCAGAGCAGTATTGGGGCAAAAATACCTGATTCCTTATGCCATCTACTATACCAGTAAAAATTTGACTCCTGCAGAGTTAAACTATACTGTAACTGAAAAAGAGTTTTTAGCTGTTGTTCATGCCATAAACAAATTCAGACACTATATAACAGGCTATGAAACTTTTGTTCACACAAATCATTCTGCAATTAGATACTTAATGAAAAAATCAATTACTAATGGCAGAGTCATAAGATGGTTATTTCTTTTACAAGAATTCAACATTACCATTCTAGATAGGCATGGAAAACAAAACACAGTAGCTGATTTCCTATCTAGACTCCAAAACATCAAAGATGACACTCCAGTTGAAGATCAATTTCCTGATGAATATCTTTTTGCAATTTCTACTCAGACTCCTTGGTTTGCTGACATTGCTAATTATTTAGTTTCAGGGAAATTTCCTTCAATAATGAATGCAAGAGAGAAAAGAAAAATAATTTATGACAGTGCAAAATATTCATGGGTTGCTAATGAGTTGTACAGGACAGGTCCAAATTTTATCATTAGGAGATGTGTTCGGGAAGATGAGATGCCTGAGATTCTCAAAGCATGTCATGATGAACCTTGTGGCGGACACTTTGCTGATAAGAGGACAACCTATAAGATCCTTCATTTAGGATATTATTGGCCATCCTTGTTTAAAGATGCTAAAGAGTATGTCAAAAGGTGTGATAGTTGCCAAAGGGTAGGGAAACCTTCTCCTTCAGGTGAGATGCCATTACAACCTCAGGTACATATTGACCCTTTTGAAAAATGGGCTTTGGATTTTGTAGGACCTATTAGTCCTCCATCAAGACAAAAGAGATATATATTAGTTTGCACTGATTATGTTACCAAATGGGTAGAGGCCAAGCCATTAATTTTTGCTAATGAAGCATATGTAGTTAATTTTCTTTTTGAGGATATTTTTACTCGTTTTGGTGTCCCAAGGGAAATTGTTACAGATCAAGGAGCTCAATTCACATCAAGGCTAGTGGAACAAATGATGGAGAGGTACAAAATCAGACACAGAAAATCTACTCCCTATCATCCACAAGCAAATGGTCAAGTGGAATCTACTAATAAGGTTATTGAAGGGATCCTAACAAAGACTTTCCATTTACATAGAAAAGATTGGGTAGATAGGCTTCCTGAAGCCTTGTGGGCCTATAGAACTACATGGAGAAGCACAACAAACCATACTCCTTATGAACTTGTTTATGGAAAGCAAGTTTTGTTTCCCATAGAGTTCCAGATTCAAACTTTCAAAATGGAAGTTCAGCTAGGACTTGATCTATCAGAGGCACAAAAGCATAGATTGGAGCAGATTAATGAATTGGATGAGATCAGACAAGATGCAGTTCAGAAAAAAAGTATAGTCCAACAGCAAAGGACTAGATGGCATGACAAGTACATCAAGTAGAAGAAGTTCAAAGAAGGTGACTGGGCTCTCTTGTTTGATTCAAAGTTCAAGGATTTTCAAGGTAAATTTCAAACACATTGGCTTGGGCCATATGAAATTGTGAGAATTTTTGACAATGGAGCAATAAAAATTAGGACAATAGATGAAGAAGAGGTCACTTTTCTTGTGAATGGTCATAGATTGAAGCTGTATCACAAACCACTCTCAAGAGAAGAATTTGTCAAGAAGTTCCAGGAAAACAATGATGTGAAGTTAATGAAGAAGAATCTTTCTTCTTCATCAACTTAATTGATTTTTCTGAAGTAAGACATATTAAAAAAATAAATAAATAAATAAAAAAATAATAAAAAAATAAAAATAAAAAAATAAAGTATAGATATGAAAACCAATCACTGATTGGCATGTTTATACAGAAAATATAGAGTGAAAATCAGAATCTTTCTGACACTCTAACTTTTCCATTTTTATTTTTTTTACAAGCAGCTGTTACAAAATCATAAGTGCAGATCCATTTCACTTATGATCCATCTCATTTCACTTCATTTCATTCCATACTTCATTCATTTCATTCCATTCATTCATATCATATCTTATTCCATTCAGTCATCCACACTTCATCCATTTCACTTCATGGTCCACTTCATTTCCATTTCAGATCTTTAAGTTTGATCTCCTTTCTGCAATTGAATAATACACAACAGAAATTGCAGGGAACTTTTTCACTCCATTTCATAAGTTGTGATCCATTCCACTCCATTATTCATTTCATTCATACTCCATCCTACCATATTTCATTATTCATTTCATACAACCTTTCATCATTCCAGCTTCAAACCATATTTCAAGTCTTCTACAGGTACATTCTGTAATCAGTTGGACATTCTGCAGCTAGACAAACATTTTGCAGCCAGGAAGACATTCTACAGCCAGAGAGCCTGAAAGCACTGGCTAGTAATCATTTGATTTCCAACAAAATGATCCTGCATATCTATGAACAAGCAAAATCAAGAAGGTTATGAAGACTCAAAAAGTAATCATTTTCAGGGAAGAGCAAAGCATATGAAGATCACAAGAAAATCAAAGCAAAGGCAAAGGTATGAAGTGATTATAATGACATATCATGAAAAATTTTAGCGTAGTTTAGTTGTATATTATTCAAAAAGTGTTTTAATTAATTTTTTTGATCTTGCCTAACAAATCTCCCGCAAAAAAATTGGATAAAATTCCTTATGATTCCACCACTTCAAAACCCATATCCGATCATCATTTCAAAATCTAAACGGTTAAAGTGCTAAAGTGATTGGATTGGTCACGTCACTAAGCATTTAATGATGATTTTTGAATTCGTTACAAAATATCTCCGCGGTCTTTTCACTCATTGATTCGTTTTCTTCACCTCACCTCATTAATTCATTCCGTAACCACTCCATATCACTCTTTCCCGCAGCCAACTCTTAACCATTTCATTCTGTAAAACAGAGGTATCTCTGTAATAACCATTGTCACCGTGAACAGAGGAAACATTTGGGGAGCAAAAACAACTTGTTAACGACCATTCTCACCGTGAGCAGAAGGCTGGTGAATTGAAGATTGAAGAAGAGTTATGGGCCTCATCGTGAGAACAGAACCAATTGGCACTAAATACTTGGAAGGCTATCCCCAAATCCGAGAAATCTTACAACAAGCAGGATGGTTGCAATTCCTTGAAAAATTCAGTGGCTTCCACAAAGAGGTTACTAAAACTTTTGCAAGATATTTTAATGGGGCCGAGGTTGAAGTTGGAGATATTAAATTCACTGTCACAGAGGCTTTTATTGCAGAAGCAACAGGACTGCCTAGACAAGGAGAAAGGTGGTTTAAGAATAGAGAATTCCATAACGAAGCATGGAAATAGATACTCAAGTCACCAGGTATGGATGTCACTGTTTTTAAAAAGGGTATCCCTAGTTCTGCATTAAAGAACAAATGGAGAAACATGTTGCTTATCCTACAAAAATTAATCACTTGTGAAGGTAGATATGGTACTTTCTATGTTTACCATATTAGGTTGATAATGCATTTTCTAGAAGAAGAACTTAATTTGCCCTATTTCTTGCTTCAAAGTTTAAAGAAAATGGCTTCAAGTGTCCAAAAGAGAATTCAATTTCTGGAGACAACCTTATACCACCATGGTTTAGTCAAGATTTTGATTGAGCATCATTTGAGCAAAATAAGGGATAATTGGGATAACTTCTTGGTGAGAAATCACTTTGAGGAACCAAAATAAACTTCACCTGAACATCAACCTACAAAAAGAAGCAGAAGATGGAAATCCTCCAAAACTGAAACTAGTAAAACAATACAAGAAAGTAGTGATGAAATGATCTCTGAAAAATTAGTTTATATTAAGAAGCAGCTTAAGAAAGAGAGGATCATAAGAAAATTTGCCAGAGAAAAAGGAGAAGGGCCATCTCAACCGAGGAGGAGCCACAGACTGAGGGGCATACTAAAGAAAACAAAAGTTAAACAAACTGGAGTTATAAACATAGAAGATGAAGAAACACCTACTGAGGAGGATTTTGATGAAGAAGTTCCAGAAATTGATCCTGCACAGCAAGAAATTTACAACTATGTTGAAACATTGGAGAGGAAAGCTTCAGAGAGTAGAGACAGAACCCCTAGTCCTCCATTGTCCGAAATAGATGTGCTAAGAAGAGATAAGTACAAGCTAGAAGTACTCAATAGACATATCAGGACTGAGAATGATATTCTGAGGGAGCAAGTTAAACTAAAAACCAGTATGAACTCAACCCTGTCTCTACAAATGGACAAAGTGGAAAAGGCCAATGAAAAGTTGAAAAAGAGGAACAAAACGTTAATCAGGGCACTTACCAATTTAAGGTTCAATTTAGTCATCAAGAAGCCCAAAAGGCCTTTAACTACCAGGCAGAGCAGAAGAAGAGGGTTGGATGTTCTTGCAGAGGTCTCTGAGTTCATGGAATAGTTGCATGAGGACATGCAAGAATCTAGCAGTGGGGGTATGTTGAGCTCCAAGAATGTTCTTTCTTCCACCACATTCCACTCCATTTATTTTGTCCATTATTAATCCCAGGCTCAAATGATCAATGAAATTAGTTAAAATTGCTTTAAGAATGAATATTATGACTAAATTTCTATGTTTTTATGATTTCATCATTATAGTGCTTTTTGAACTAGGACTAGCTACATAATGCAGACATTTTGTAGCTAGTTGCCAATTCTGCAGCCGTCTTCATGTTTAAGCAGGTTTCAGATGTCCTCTCAGAGAAAACCACACATGGTCATATTCCACATCACGCCTTTAGCATTTGTTTCTCTCCATGAAGATTGAACGGAATTATGTATGTGGTTATGCACGTGAGAACTCAAACAAGGAGATATACTCATAATAGGACAGGGATAGTCCAGATGTCCTTTGTCATATTACGATGCCACCTTTAGAGTTCTAGTTCAATTTTAATATGGAAAGACAGTAATCCCTGTATTATCTCAAGTTCTGTTATGTAAATTTGCTATAAATGTAGCTCGGGAAACCGAGAGACAAGGTTAGATTTTTGTTAGATTTTATGGTTGACTGCTAGATCTTTGAAGTCCGAGAATACTCTGTTTTGAAGTGATTCCTCTTTAATGAAAGAAGCAGCATTTCCTTGAACGTGTTGAGTCGATATTGAACTAGATTTCGTGCTACTCTGGTGGTAGAGGGCCCCTGCCTCCTGAGCGGCCTTGTTTATACAGTAGATAAGTATTTTAGTCTCGTTTTTATTTCTAGTTTAGGCAAGTTTCTGAAGTTTATGTTCATACTTGTTTACATTAATTATCACAGCTAGAATTACTCTAATAAGCTCTTCCAAAATATCATTACGATGAATAAGGCATAGCTGTGGTATTGTAGGTTTTAATTGCATTTTCTTTCGTTAATTATCACAGTTGGACTTACTCTAATAAGCTCTTCCAAAATATCATTATGATGAATAAGGCATAACTGTGGTATTGTAGGTTTTAGTTGCTAGTTTACACTAAGTGGCATAGCCAGTCTTACTCTTACAAAGCTCTTCCAAAATATCATAACAATGAGTAAGAAGTAGTTGTGGTGTCTTAGATTTTAGTTGTATTTGCTTTCAGTCTTGTGTTTATGTTCAATTGCTTTGAATAATACAACCATACTTGTTCTCACAAACTCTTCCAAAACATCATTCATACTGAACGAGATGGGCTGTAGAATTCCTTAGGTTAGTTGCATGTTAACTTAGTTATAGCACTCCGGAGGTAGAATGCATGTGATTTAACTCTGTCATTTCATTTCCAGTTTGATAATGGCTTCTTAGTCTAACATTGTTCACTGTACTTCAAATAGACTAGTGGCACTCTAGTTTAGTTTTAGCTCGTTGTATTAGCACTCCAGTTTAGTTGCCATCCATTACATTTTAAATCATATTAGTTGTTAAATTTAAATACCACGGTCTTCATTATTTACAAAACTTATTTTGTTCTAACCTCATATTAATACATAATCATTTGGATAGGAGTTAGTATCAGTCTAAGACCTAGATTATTTTGCAACCCTTTTACCATTTCACAAACAAGCCTTTTCTCAAAATACCATTCTAAAAAGGAAATATATAACTTCCGAGTGAGGCCTAGTGGTGTTAAATTGAGTTGCAGAACAGAATTAGAAGCTAGTTTAGAATAGAAATCTTATGATGCTACAAATGTTCTTTTCCAAATATATTCCAATAGATCTTTAAACATGGATGAGATGTTGTAACATTGTAAATTGATTGTTTGATTGTTTAGTTAGGAGAACTTCATTTACACTTAACTTGCCCATTTCTCAAGCTCTTCCAAAACATCTTTAATGAATAAATTGGACAAGTTTAAGCTCATATTGTGATTTATTTCCTTGAAGTCATTATCAAGCTTTGTATTTTGCTAGCCATAGTTTAGGCTTTGTTTTGTTTCAGTATTTTCATTTGTCATTTGCCATCCATAACTTAGGCTTCACTCTATTTTTAACCAGTAGCTTCTTTTCACCAGCATTTAGTTCTTTCCCTTATGAACATAAAACCATAAAAAAAAAACCAAAAACATCATAAAACACTAGACACAACGTAGTGAGAAACAAATACCTAGGCACATATAGTGCACCACACTTCAGCAGTTTACCAACCCTGGCTGACAATTAATGAACTCAATTTAGAATGAATGTAGTGACAAACAATGTCACTAAGTAAAGCAAGTACTAAGTGTATACAAAATGCAGGAGAATTTTTACATATGTGAGCATGTACCCTCGAGAGTGAAACAAAGCTAACTATAGGCTGAAAGTGCTGGTACCAAAACAGGGATAGAGTCCCCATCAAGGGATTAAGTTCCAAAATCCGTAACAGTCTTTACATAGAATGAACAACCATGATAATGGATATAAGGCTTCCGACCGGGATAATGACTGGCGTGCTTCCGTGTCCAGAATCTTCGACCAGGCTTGTAATTACTGGCTCAATTTACTCTTTATAATTTCACCATTAAAGAAAATGCGGTATTGAACACAGCTTTTAGAGCGCAACCGAGACGTAGTGGGGGAAGATCAACGATCAAGGAAGTGTTGTACAATTATTTTCACATTTTACAATGCCCAACTTAACTTGGTTTAGGAACTTTAGGGTTGTAGAATTCTAAGGGAGCATTATATAGGTATTGATGAACCCATATAGACATTAAACAAGTCACAGACAAATAATGTAAGACACGTCACACCTCAATTGTACACAAATGTATTCTCTCCTGCACAAATAAGTATCTCCACACCAAGTCGTTGGTTCACCTCTACTTGGAAAATAAATATGACAACATTTTTTCCTGGAATCCGTTACAATCATGCCCCCGTTGAAGCTGGATAGTGGTAGCAATGGTCTAATAAGAGGAAAGGGTTTAAATATAATTTACAAATATTTGAATTATATTCTCTCTATAAGAACAGTTTTAAACTTTAGAGAACCCAACGATTTATGCGCTTTCCCTCTTGAGAGCCCACTGTAGATAGTTTTCTTTGTAAATTTTATTGTAATCTCTCTAACATTAAGTTTGGGTTCGAATAGCATAAATGCAACCTAAAAAAAATCAGTATCTTTATAGTCTTTCTTCATAAATTGAAATCACACTCATATTTTAGCCATGCATAATGATTTTCTCAGTCTAATGCAAGGGACAGAGACAAAATCCTTCATGCATCAAATAAATCAAACAAAAACACAACAAAGGGACCAAAATGTGTGGAAATCAAGAATTCATTATATCTTGATACTAGGAATGTCATAAAAATAAATTAAAAAATTAGAAGCAGGTCAATTTCACAATAGCCATAAGTAACTCCTACCATAGTCTTCATTGATTGAGTGTAAGCTTGAAAATGAATAAAATGGACAATGTTGAGGTATTATAGTTACTTAACACTCTAATGCTCTCTACTATGGATAATGCAGTTAAAATAAGTAAGGCTTTTCTCACTGATATCCATAGTTGCTTACAAGATGCACATGAAAAGATCAAGTTTTTGCAACTCTAATCACAACTTCAGCAAGATGAATTACAACAGAAAATAAATCGTTTTGAACTTGTTCTTTCTCAGAATAGTACTTTTTTTTTAGGATAAAACAGTCACCCATCAACCTCTAGCAAGTGATCAAGTCAGTAAAGTTGAGGTTGATCCCCATCAAGTGCCAATTTCAGGAGCAGACTTGCATAATGATGCACAAATTCATCCTACACATCCCAAGCCAATCATTAGACCTTGGGAACAAGTCTTGGATATGACAAAGATGTGTCCTTCCATATTTTGGTTTACTCCAAGCCCATCAAATTTCAAAGTGTCAGATTTCTTCATGATATATCACCTTCACCTGTTCCAGATTCTGCTCCTCTTCCACATTTTTGAGTCTCAAATATGCCCATGTTTTCCATCATACAAATCCATTATTCATAACCAAAATGAAGACACTTTTACACTCATTTCACACCATAATTCCATCACTTGTTGCCAATTCATATCTTATGCCCCAGATTTATAATTTAATGTTGGAAATTATAACACATATAATTTCCCCAACATTTTTGGTGTTGTTGCTAGGAAGGTGCTAAAGGGATTAGAGCATAGATTCTTTCAAAAAAAATTGTGATCTTATTTGCAGGGAAATCGGAGGGAAAAAAGTGTACAGTAAGACATAAGTGAAGATCCATGCATCCACTATGGTGGGGTTGCTCCAAAGTCTGGTAGTCCAAGTAAGCGAGGATTTCAAGTTTAGTGAGTTTTATTGCAATTAGCATTTTTAATTCATTTAGATTAAAATTTCAAGCTCTTTAAAGATAAAACATTTTTGGGGTGCTCTAAGAACCCCTGTGTAATAATCCATGTGATGACAAAATATACTAGTTAGCTTGATGAGAACAAGAAAATGGTATTCTGATGGAATCATTCAATGAGGAGTTTTGATGTTGCCACAGAGATATATAAGTCATCCGATGAAGAATTCACAATTGGAAAATTTAATATTTTTCTTGAACATAAATTTAATATTATTAAATATTTGATTTTGAAATTGGATGATTCGCAGGAAAAAAAGAAGGATGAAGAATCATTGCTTATCTTTTGCACCAACTGTAGAAAGAAGCACTTCCTTGGAAAGTGGACACTTGGCGGTTTGAAAGTATGCAAAATTTTTGAGGATGATCATGCAACTAAACATTTCCCATCACTGACATTATTATGAAAGGTAATCAGGAAATCAAGTAAGGAATCGAATCAACTTCCAGGTATAACACAAAACCCATCACCATTTAATACTTGGAATAATGTTTATTTTTCTGAGCAGGTTCCTCAACATATTTATAATCCCGCAATTCCATAGAAAAGTTTTAATCCACCTCCAATTGAATACCCTACTTCATGGCCATAGTGGCCCTCTCCCTGGCCCTCTTCTTCGAGTCAGATATCCCCATGGTTTGGAATCTTTTCCCTAGAGCATCCTTTCATGCAGAATCAACAACGATCATAATTTGCATTCAATGTGCCATCAAGATATCATCATTCATGGTATCAAGTAATTGTGCAACCTTTCTTTAACCCTAACCCTAATCCATACCCTAGTCATCATCCATACCCTAGCCCTTATCCTAACCCTAGAGCTAACCCTAATCCAAATCCTAGCCCTAACTTAAACCCTAGACCTAACTCTAGTCCAAATACAAATCTTAGTCAAAGCCTTAATGCAAACCCTAGTTCAAACTTTAGTCCAAACCCTAATCCAAACAAGGAGGTTACACATCAATTTAAAACACTTGTTCTTCCTCCTGATTCTCCCACTGAACAAAATGATATATCTTCAAGGTTGGGGAATAGGGTAAGTTTGGAAACATCTCTTATCACTACAAAAAGTTTACCCCAAGAAGATATAATTCAAAGACCATTAAAGGAGAAATATCTAATTGGAACCTATTCTAAAACTGTTGTTGAAGCTCAAAACCATAGAATTTCTCTTAATCATCCTTGTCAATCTAAACATAAAATATTTGAGCCTGAACTTGAGAGATTTATCTGTTGTCTTTCACTAGATCCCTTATGCCTCCAAGAGAGAGATTATAAAAATGTAGAATACTTGCATAAGTTGGAGACTCATAAATATGTGGATCTCATTGAATCCTAGTTTCAAGTAGTCATCAACACACCTTATTCCCTCATCATTCAACAAATCTTGGTACCATATCAATTAAAGAAATTGGTTTCTCATACTTTGGTATGTGTTGAAGTTTATTCTTTAAAATTGAGTGTGAGTATATTTAGCATTCTACACACATGGAAACATTGGAAGTTGTTGGCAAAGGATGCAGAGATCATTTTATGGAAAACCACTTGATGAAGATGATGGCATCCTACTTAATGAAGTTGTTCTTGATGCTTGATAAGTTTATTAATGATGTAAATATGATGTTCTACAAGTAGCTCAGAAGTACCAGAGAGAGAAATATCTGTAAGGGCCCGAACATTGTTGAACAAGGTGTGTCACAAAGCATACGCGGGTTTGTTTAGGGGAAGTCGCGTATGCATGCGGAAAAGATCGTTCCAAGTCGCGTATGCCCAATTGCGCTCTAAATTTGTAAAACCAGGGGGCTTTACCATGGTATTGACCCATTGTATTGAGTGCTGGATTGTCTATTTGATCCCGTCCAGGAATACCATCGGAAGTGGTGTGGTTTTGTCTCATGGTATTGACAAAGGCTAGATCTTTTTAAGGAGAATAAATTCATTGTGCAATGGGTGTGCAAGTGTCTGGGCTTTAAATGAATACTTCACTCTGAAGTTTATCTGTATGGCTGAACTCTATTCTTAATCGATAGATCTGAATCTATGATGCACCTATGAATATGATGAAGGTTCAAAATCTCTAGATCTGGAAATGATGAATCTCTAGGATGATCTCAAAAGAAGTATTGAAGACCTAGCGCAAATATGTTGAAGAAATTAAAGAAATCTGGGTAAGTTCATAGATCTGGTCTGTTCTACAAAGTTTATCTTTTATAGATCTGTACGTAGGTTCATTTCGTGAAAAGCGCGTATATATGCGGCTCTGTTTAAACAAAGGCGCGTATGGGCAGATAGAGTTATTTTGAAAAATGCACAGATGTATACGCGGGTTAATTTCATGAAAATTGCGTGTATACGTGGATCTTTTTAACCAAAGGCGCATATGGTATCTAAACTTATAGTTGCTCAAGGTTAAATGTGATTCTGCATATCTATTCTGAAGTTTGGGTTATCTCTGATATTCTGGTTACAGTGGTTTCACCGTTCTGTTGGAGGCAATGAGAAAAGTTTGATTGTTGATATATGAAGGGTTGTGTTGAAGCTGTTTGATCCAGTTTGAAAATTGATGAAACGTGGTCTGCAGTGGTGCTGAAGGTTGAAGCCTTCAGTCAAGGGGTTGTAGCTCCCTTCCAGGTGAGGCTGGTAAACGAGAGCAGGGGGTTGTAGCTCCCTTCCAGGAGAGGCTGGTAAACGAGAGCAGAAGGTAGTAGTTTCCCAGGTGAGGTCGGTAAATGAGAGAAGGTTAGAAGTCAACAGTAAAAGCCCAAGACACGTCGGTATGAGTCTGCGCCAGTACATGGTTGTAAGATGTTTTCTCTATAATAAAATTTTGAAGGTTGAGACAACGGCAGTGGTGGTTTTCTCCCGACTTGGGTTTCCACCTAAAATATTGGTGTTCATGTGTTGCTTATGTGTGATGGTTTATTCTGTTATTACTGCACATGCTTACTTTTTATTGAACATCTAATGAATGAATGATGGAATGATATAAGTGAAGAATTATCTGCATAATAAGATTGTTGGACATACACATGTTTTACATATGGTTATCCTGTAATGTAATGACAATCTGTGAGTCACACATGTTTATAAAGCAAGAAAATGTGTGTTTATAGTCCAACATTCACCCCCCTCTCGCATTTTTCCCAACAATTGGTATCCGAGCAGGTCCTTCTAAAAAAGCTCAACCGCTAGAAGGAAGATCAAGCAAGATGAGCAATCAAGATGGAACATCATCTATCAAGCCTCCACTCTTTAATGGAAGCAATTTAATCTTCTGGAAAATAAGGATGAGATCCTATCTTCAGTCTATGGGAGCAGATGTATGGGCCATTGTTGAACGAGGATATCAATATCCAGCTGCAGTACCAACAGATCCGACTGAAAAGAAGAATTATGAAACAAATTCAAAGGCATTCAATGCTCTAATGGGAAGTCTAACTGATTCTGAATTTGTCAAAGTTATGCAGCTGAATACAGCAAAGGAGATATGGGACAAAATCATTCTAAGTTATGAAGGTGATGCAAAGGTAAAAAGTGCAAAACTTCAAACTCTCAGAATTGAATATGAAAATTTAAGAATGCATAGTGATGAGAATATTGTCGGTTTCTTCTTACGTATTGATGATGTTGTAAATCGTATGAGAAATCTGGGAGAAACAATAGCCGAATCTACTTTGGTTCAGAAAATTTTAAGATCACTAACAGTAAAATTTGAGTCAAAAGTTTCTGCTCTTGAATAAAAACAGGACCTTCAAAATCTCACTGTGGTACAACTTCATGGCATACTAACCGCATATGAAATGAGAAGAGGAGGATCATCCAAAGTCAAAGAGGTTGTCTTCAGAGCTTCTACAAAAGGGAAATAAGTACAAGAAGCAGAAGGATCAGGATATATCTCAGAAGAAGATGAGGCAAATTTTGTAAAGAAACTCCAACTTGGCACAGGACGGTTCAGAGGTAAGCTTCCTTTCAAATGTTTTGAGTGTGGAAGAGTTGGTCATTATGCTACTAAGTGTCCTCATAAAGAAACATCTGCAAAAGGAAAGGAAGTAGCAAGAAGGAATAAGAATCGGTTTGATACTAGAAAAAGTTACTATACTCATGAAGACAGTGATGAGTTATCTAAAAGTGAAGAAGAATATGGACAAGATTTTAGACTTCTCATGGCATTTGAATCTAGAGAAGAAAATGATACTTTTATGGATGCTCTAGAGGACAATGATTTTCTTGAAGAGAACAATCAACTCAAAATACACTTAGAAGAAAGTAAAATACTCTTAGAAGAAAGGAAAATAACCATAGAAACTATGGAAAAGCAGTTTGAAGAAGCAAAGAAACACATTGAGAAATTAGAATGTGAAGTGGTAAGTCTAAGAAAATATTTTGAGAAAGTAAAGACTTTGAATCTTAGATTTTCTAAAGGATCTGAAACCTTAGATGAGATTATCAAGGTACAATGTTCTCCTCTTATAAAGACAGGTCTTGGATATATCGGAGAATCTTCTCAGGCTTCAACACCAAATTATCTAAAAGCAGCTACAGCTGGTTTACAACATTCTGCCACTCAACAAGGGAATAAAGAATCTTTACAGGTAAAGCCTGATCATCTCAATTTAAAGAACACTAACAGGAATATCTTTCAAAGAAACACCAATCAACAGGTAAATTCAAGTAGAAGATTTCATGATCGCAAAAATTTCTTCTTCAATGGACAATGTTTCTCATGTCACAATTTTGGCCATAAAGCTGCTCAATGTGTTGCATATAAAACCATCATGACAAGAGAAGCAAGAAAGAAAAGGATTGATGTTGAAACAAAGAAGAATACCTATAACAACTTCTCTCCTCTTCTAAATGAAGTTGAATGTGCTTATTGCAATAACTTTGGCCATGAAGAATCTGAATGCAGGAGCGAAGTTCAGTGAAAAGAGCATCTTCCTTCAAACTCCAAAGTATGGAAAAAGAAGGAATTACAGGTTGAAAATTGTGGCATAGCGTTATTTGCAGAAGGAGAATAAAATCAATGGTATATTGATAGCGGATGCTCAAGACACATGACAGGTGACAAAAACAAACTTCATGCATATAGTGCTCTTGAAAAGGAAAATAAAGTTACTTTTGGAAATGATACTCCTGCTGTAATTAAAGGAAAAGGGTCTGTGTTTCTAAAAGAAAAGGTGAAGGCTAATGATGTCATGTATGTGGATGGATTAAGGCATAATCTGTTAAGTGTAAGTCAAATGTGTGATCAAGGAACTGAAGTTGTCTTTAGTTCAAAAGAATGTGTGGTTCGTGATCTTGATACATGTAAAACAATTATAAAAGGAAAAAGAACTCCAAGCAACTTGTATGTATTAAAGAATTGCAAAGAACAATGTTATTTGAGTAAATCTTCAGAAAATTGGCTATGGAATAGAAGGTTGGGGCATCTAAGCTTCTCTCAAATCAAGAAATCAAGCAAACTTAAAGTTGTTCGTGATCTTCCCATTATTACTCTACTTGAAAATATCATATGCAAATCTTGCCAATTCGGTAAGCAAGCCAGAGTTCAATTTAATGCCAACAAAGGATCATCAAGTAAGCCTCTTGAACTCATTCATACTGACATATGTGGACCTATGAGGAAAAAGTCACCACGTGGTGAAGAATACTATATCTTATTTATTGATGATTTCTCTAGAATGTGTTGGATTGGGTTGCTTAAACACAAAGATGAAGCGTTTGAGAAATTTCAGATCTTCAAAGCACAAGTTGAAAATGAATTAAATATAAAAATCAAGTGTCTTAGATCTGATCGAGGAGGAGAATATACATCAGATGAATTCCTTGAATTTTGTGAACAACATGGCATAAAAAGACAGTTTTCTGTAGCTGGCACTCCGTAACAAAATGGCGTAGCAGAAAGAATGAATAGAACAACTCAACAAATGGCTAGAGCTATTCTTGATGATTCCGGAACACCTAACACCTTTTGGGGTGAAGTAGCACATATGGGGGTAATCATTCTTAACAAGGTACATGTTTGTGTAAATAGTGATAAAACGCCATATGAACTCTTGTATGGTAATCCTCCCACTGTGAAGAATTTTAGAATTTTTGGAAGCAAATGCTTTATCAAAAATAATGATGAAAAACTTGGCAATTTTGAACCTAGAGTAGATGAAGGGATACTTCTTGGGTACTCCTCTAGGAGTAGAGCATATAAATGTTACACTAAAAGACTTCGGAAGATTGTTGAATGTATTGATTTTGTTATTGATGAGTCTCCTGCAGCCCCAAAAGAAGAAAAACAAACTTCAAATGAAGACGATGGTGACTTATGTCCTTCTACATCAAATAGAAATGATATAGACAGTGAACCCAATGAAGAACCTGAAGATGATTTATCTGAAAAAGCTCCATCCAGATATGTTCAAAAGAATCATCCAGAATCTCAAATTTTGGGAGATAAGGGATCAGGTGTACAAACAAGAAGGACTCTTGTGGGATCTTCTAGCTATTTGGCATTTCTATCCACTATTGAACCACACAATGTCAATCAAGCTAGCAAAGATGAATGTTGGGTTCAAGCCATGAATGAAGAGCTTGATCAAATTGAAAAGAATAACACTTGGGAATTGGTACCAAGACCTCATAACAAAAATGTTATTGGAACTAAATGGATATTCAAAAACAAGTTAAATGAGAATGGGGATGTTGTAAGAAACAAATCTAGACTTGTTTGCAAGGGGTATACTCAACAAGAAGGTATAGACTTTGAAGAAACTTTTGCTCCTGTAGCTAGACTTGAAGCCATAAGAATGTTTCTTGCTTTTCAAGTTTTCAACAAATCAAAGTTTATCAAATGGATGTCAAATCTGCATTCCTCAATGGTGATCTAGAAGAAGAAGTTTATATAGAACAACCAGAAGGATTCATTTTGGGAAATGATAAAAATCTTGTTTGTAGAATTAAAAAGGCTCTATATGGTCTCAAACAAGCTCCAAGGGCATGGTATTATCGTCTTGACAAATATCTTCATCAACAAGGATTTTCAAAGGGGTCTGCTGATAGCAACTTATACACAAAAAATGAAAATGATAAACTATTGATTGTGGTTGTATATATTGATGATATCATTTTTGGAAGTAATGAAGAGTCTATGAGTCAGAAATTTGCTTCTGATATGCAGCAAGAATTTGAAATGTCTTTACTTGGGGAACTAACATTCTTTCTTGGCTTGCAAGTGCAACAAGCAACAGATGGCATATTATTATCACAAGCAAAATATCTTAAGCAAATTCTGAAGAAGTATGGCATGGAAGAGTGCAAACCTGTAAGTACACCAATGATAACCGGATGTAATCTCAGTTCTCATGATGATTCTCCCACGGTGAATCAACCAGAATACAGATCTATGATAGGAAGTCTACTTTATCTCACTAGGACTAGACCAGACATTATGCATGTAGTTGGGATTGTTGGACGATTCCAAGCTAATCCAAAAGAGTCTCACCTTCAGGCTGTCAAAAGAATATTCAAATATCTACAAGGAACTCAAGACTTTGGACTATGGTATCCAAAGAATGCTGATCTTACTCTTCATGCTTACACTGATGCAGATTGGGCTGGAAGTGTTGATGATAGGAAAAGTACTAGTGGTGGTGCATTCTATATGGGGCCCCGGTTAGTCTCTTGGTTCAGCAAGAAGCAGAACTCTATTGCCTTATCTATAGCAGAAGCAGAATATGTAGCTGCGGCATCATGTTGCACTCAACTTCTTTGGATGATGCAAACTTTACAAGACTTTCAAATCAAATGTTCACCTCCTATCTCCATTATGTGTGATAATACAAGCGCCATCAGTATCTCAAAGAATCCTATTATGCATTCCAAGACCAAGCACATTACCATCAAGTATCACTTTTTACGAGAACAAGTGCTTGAGCAAAAGGTGAAGTTCGAGTATGTTTCCTCCAAAGAACAAGTTGCTGATATATTTACCAAACATCTGCCCAGGGATGCATTCGAATATCTCAGACAGAAGCTGGGAGTAGTCTCTGCTGTGCAGAAAATCAGAACTGCTTAAATTCAGAAGATTAAATTGAATACACGGGTTTCATGAAATACAGTCGCGTATATATGCGAGTTCATACAAAGGAAACCGCGTATGGGTGGTTGCTGACAATTTTTTTGGGTCAGCATTTCTTCAGCACAAGCTGTGGTGCTGTTTGGTTTCTCTGATGCTAGTTGCTGTCTCTGGTGGTGTTTCAGCTCTTATATTTCTGTTTCATTCTCTGTTATTGGGTGAATATGCCTTGATGTTCTTGCTGTTGAAAGTGTTCAGGATGCACAAGCTAAGGGGGAGATGAAGGAGTAAACTATTGTACAGGTTCAGGGGGAGCATTAGCCTTGCTGAATGCAATGCATTGTTGGCATTATGATGATTTTGAATTTTGATCTCTCTTGAGGTCTTTTTGATATTGGTTATAAAAAATTCATATGTGTAATTTGATGAAAAAGGCTGTGACCTATGATGTAAATTGTAATATTCAGTCATGTAAAGGACTTGTTCAAAATATGTAAACCCACTTGGTTGGAGACTTGAGTCGCATATGTAAATCCACATGGTTGGATCTTTGATGTAAGTATGAGTCCTTGGTGATAGGAAAGGTCATAGGAGTCATGTACTTCCTTGAAAATATGTTTGAACTTTGACATGAACTAGAGGAGCATAGTAAGCAGGTGCCCATCAGGATCTACAACACTCTTCTTTCTGTGAGGAGAAAAACCTTGTGTTGTTTTGATCCTTCTTGCCCTTAATGTCAAAGGGGGAGAGTGACATGGTGTTTGAATAGGGGGAGAATATCATTATGCTTAATGTATCTATCTGTTGTGATCGTGATCAAACACCATAGTGGTTTCCATCAAGTCCAAAGGGGGAGATTGTTGGCAATGTGATGCAGAGTGTTGTCCTTGATGGCAACACACTTGATGAAGATGATGGCATCCTACTTAATGAAGTTGTTCTTGATGATTGATAAGTCTATTAATGATGTAAATATGATGTTCTACAAGTAGCTCAAAGTTACTAGAGAGAGAAATATCTGTAAGGGCCCGAATATTGTTGAACAAGGTGTGTCACAAAGCATACGCGGGTTTGTTTAGGGGAAGTCGTGTATGCATGCGGAAAAGATCGTTCCAAGTCGTGTATGCCCAATTGCGCTCTAAATTTGTAAAACCAAGGGGCTTTACCATGGTATTGACCCATTGTATTGAGCGCTAGATTGTCTATTTGATCCCGTCTAGGAATACCATCGGAAGTGGTGTGGTTTTGTCTCATGGTATTGACAAAGGCTAGATCTATTTAAGGAGAATAAATTCATTGTGCAATGGGTGTGCAAGTGTCTGGGCTTTAAATGAATACTTCACTCTAAATTTTATATGTATGGCCGAACTCTGTCCTTAATCAATAGATCTGAATCTATGATGCACCTATGAATATGATGAAGGTTCAAAATCTCTAGATCTAGAAATGATGAATCTCTAGGATGATCTGAAAAGAAGTATTGAAGACCTGGTGCAAATCTGTTGAAGAAATTAAATAAATCTGGGTAAGTTCATAGATCTGGTTTGTTCTGCAAAGTTTATCTTTTATAGATCTGTACGCAGGTTCATTTCGTGAAAAGTGCGTATATACGTGGCTCTGTTTAAACAAAGGCGCGTATGGGCAGTTAGAGTTATTTTTAAAAATGCACAAATGTATACATGGGTTCATTTCATGAAAAGTGCGTGTTACGCGGATCTGTTTAACCAAAGGCGCGTATGGTATCTGAACTTATATTTGCTCAAGGTTAAATGTGATTCTGCATATCTATTTTGAAGTCTGGGTTATTTCTGATATTCTGGTTACAGTGGTTTCATTGTTCTGTTGGAAGCAATGAGAAAAGTTTGATTGTTGATATATGAAGGGTTGTGTTGAAGCTGTTTGATCCAGTTTGAATATTTTTGAAATGGGTCTACAGTGGTGCTGAAGGTTGAAGCCTTTAGTTAGGGGGTTGTAGCTCCCTTCCAGCTGAGGCTGGTAAACGAGAGCAGGGGGTTGTAGCTCCCTTCCAGGAGAGGCTGGTAAACGAGAGCAGGGGGTTGTAGCTCCCTTCCAGGAGAGGCTGGTAAACGAGAGAAGGTTGTAGCCTTCTGCAGGTGGGTGCCTGTGTGCTGGTATGAGTCTGCACTAGTACATGGTTGTAAGATGTTTTCTCTATAATAAAATATTGAAGGCTGAGACAATGGCAGTGTTGGTTTTCTCCCGACTTGGGTTTCCACCTAAAATCGTGGTGTTCATGTGTGTTGCTTATGTGTGATGGTTTATTCTATTATTATTGCACATGGTTACTATTTATTGAACATCTAATGAATGAATGATGGAATGATATAAGTGAAGAATTATCTGCATAATAAGATTGCTGGACACACGCATGTTTCATTAAGTATATCCGCGTGTATACGCGAGTTGGCTTCAGGAAAGTCGCGTATGTGTTTTGAAGTAAGAAAAAGTAAAAAAAAATTAGTATGTCCTAAATACTTATTCAGCCCCCCCCTCTCAGTATTTTTCCCAACAATTGGTATCAGAGAAGGTCCTTCTGAAAAAGCTTAGCCGCTAGAAGTAAGGTCAAGAAAGATGAGCAATCAAGATGGAATAGCATCTATCAAGCCTCCACTCTTTAATGGAAGCAATTTAATCTTCTGGAAAATAAGTATGAGATCCTATCTTCAGTCTATGGGAGCAGATGTATGGGCCATTGTTGAACGAGGATATCAATATCCAGCTACAGTACCAACAGATCCGACTGAAAAGAAGAATTATGAAACAAATGCAAAGGCAGTCAATGCTCTAACAGGAAGTCTAACTGATTCTGAATTTGTCAAATTTATGCAGCTGAATACAGCAAAAGAGATATGGGACAAAATCATTCTAAGTTATGAAGGTGATGCAAAGGTAAAAAGTGCAAAACTTCAAACTCTCAGAATTGAATATGAAAATTTAAGAATGCATAGTGATGAGAATATTGCCGGTTTCTTCTTATGTATTGATGATTTTGTAAATCGTATGAGAAATCTAGGAGAAACAATAGCCGAATCTACTTTGGTTCAGAAAATTTTAATATCACTAACAGCAAAATTTGAGTCAAAAGTTTCCGCTCTTGAAGAAAAACAGGACCTTCAAAATCTCACTGTGGTACAACTTCATGGCATACTAACCGCATATGAAATGAGAAGAGAAGGATCATCTGAAGTCAAAGAGGCTGTCTTCAGAGCTTCTACAAAAGGGAAATAAGTTCAAGAGTATCTCCCAGATTCATTTCCTGTGTATTTCTTAGTATCTGGTTTGGTTTCATAATTCCAAGGAGTAGACTTTTGTCCCCTTAATGGTATCATCTTTTATACAAGGATTTCCTTTGCGGAAAATAGGTTCATCACCGAATAGTGCGTAAGAACTAGGGTTACCGAAACTAGCAAGAGTGATATAAAATAATTTTCCATGCAAATTAAACTAACTCCCTTGGGCATAATTTTTGAGAAAAACCCTTGTCTCTGTGACTAATATAAATCTATGAACAGTAAGGGTTGTTAATGATCCATTTAGGCTTGTTTGAAAACATTTTATTTATATAATTTCAACCCTCATTCGGACTTTATTACTAAGCATGAAAGGTTTGGTGGTATCACATTTCACTGACAGTTTGGCTCTAAAAGAAATTGCATGAACAGTTCATGACGTTTCGAGAATTGTAGCATAAGCCCTCGTCTTTGTGGAATATCACTCTAATCCTTGAATTTCAACATATTTTCTATCTTGTGAAGTGAGGAGCTATTTCGATCCTCTTGGGGCTACAAATCAATCAACAAGGATGAGTTTTTAAGACGTGAAAGTCTTGAAGTTGCTTTTGGATTCACTTGTATTTAAAACTTACACCAATGATCCTTTTATCTTGCAGACTATTTGAACATTCCCCAAAATATTGTTTACAACTCCTTCAAAGGATTTCAGTCATCTCTAGCTAGGAGCAAGGGAATATGACCTATTTTAGATTTGCGGATAATTGTTTTACTGATATGTTTGCAACCCCTCTTAGATCGCGATTCTTCTGCACTTTGTTGGTCATCAATTCAGTCATCTACGACTCAACACCATTATAAAGATGAATAATTCAAACAATTGATTCAGAATTCTGGAGTTTGAATCTAAATATTTAAAGTTCTATTCATACATATTATACTTTCTGAAACATTAAAACTCTGAAATATGCAAGGTATTCGAGAAAAATTTTATGCTTAAGTTGGCTTCAATATAGCGTCATTATTGGGAATATAATAATTTTGTCAAAGGCTTCCTCCATATGCAGCATTATTAATAGACAGAGGACTACTATTCATAGTTATCACACTGCAAGCCTTTTATCTATATTAGACAGAAGTAGCATATAAAAGGCCTTGCAAGGTTTTCGATTGATGGCAATCTTGACCTTAATAAGCAACAAAGACTATACTTGACAACTACATATGTTGATGTCAGAATCCATCACACCAAGATACCTTGTAGGCTTGAGTAGATATGTGACATAGAAATAACAGTAGTCTTATATAAGACAATGATCTGATAGTATTTTTGTTGTGACACACATTGGAGTAGACATTTTGAGATACCTTAAAGAGTTTCAGACCTAATCCGAAGTCCAAGATTTGAAAAGTAATAACATTCAGTATTTGAAAATGTTTTGAATATGTGCAACAATTTCGTCACCATTGAATATGGGTAGAAGCTTAATTAGCTGACCTTGTATATATATTGCAAGTTGTTGCAATGAATCCTTGAAATTGACAATTGGTTGACAGCAGTGGAAAAACATTGGCAAGACAATGAATCAGGAAGGTGACTGTAATTACCTTTTATCTATCTATACTCTATGATGGGATGATGTATTAGATTCGGCATAGTGACATACAGTGATAGTGAAGTGTCAATGATAGTTAAGACAATGTCGATTGTACAGTAACCCTTTTCACAACAACAAACAATGGTGTGTACGCTATATTATGTGCAACAGTAACATTAGACTTTATCACTATCATTTGAGGTCTAGAAAGATTTGCAAGAAATTAGTAAGGGTCCTCTTTCATTGATCCTAAAGCAAGTCTATAAGCAAAGGTTGTTGATGGTTTTAAGAACAGAGCATCTATTTAAGAAATGGCAGTGGAAAAATATAATAAAACTTTGGGTTTTTTTCGTTTAGCTTATTTAAAAAACAAACATGCCTACCTTTTATAGACTTCAATCTCATCCCTTGGCCTAAAAGCAAAGAAATATTTTGGCCAATATTCTATTATTGGTCATTATGAAACATGTTCTCATTTATTTAAAATTGCATGTCCTTTTTTCTAGGAGTCAAACTCTTGATAAGCCAGAATATATATATTTATTTTATATTCACTGAGTATATAGTCCTATAAAATCAAGTATCCTCACTGAATTTATCTCTAGAAATAGCTAGGTAGCATTTATACATGCCAGCACGCTAGTGAAAATTGTTAGGAAATATGTTCACGTATTAATTCTAGCACATATATCAAAATATGCATACTAACACTGCTTATGCAATAATTTTTTCCACACATATATTTTTTCCGTAATAAATAAATTCATCTTCTCTTCATGCATGTAGTGTCATCATGCATGTAACACTACAAGAAGAAGGGTCATTTAGCCTCAGATTAGCACCACTATTTGTAAATGATTTGAAAAATATATTTTTTTTAAATAGTAGTGTAAAAGTGGTGATAATGTGGGGATAATGTGGGATACTCAATTGGTGCTATATTTTCTTGAGTAAAAGTGGAGTTAGTAAAAAAAGTTAAATTTGGTGTTAAATTCATATGTGGAATTCCATGGTGTATGGTGCAAACCACCAAAAACCAGTCTGACATGGATCAAGATATCGAGGGGATCAATGATCACCCTGTTTATGTATCTAATTTTCAGTGAAGAAAAAGTTGTTGGGTGTGGAGCCTGATTATCTTGTTTACTTCGTATCACAACATTGGACCCCTGTACCTTAAAAGGGGTGGCAACACCGCCCATAATTAATCACTACCGTGGGGGGTACAGGGGGGGCAGCAGCGACTTTATGGAACCCCCCCCCTAGCGGGGAGTTTCGGGGGCAACGCCCTCGAAGCTAAAAACAGATGTAAAATTGCCTTGTAAAAGTATAGTAATTTCTATTCAATCTGGGCCATTCATTAGGCAAATGATATGACGGTAGAAGTTATGTTTAGTTTAGGGTTTTTTGCCCTAGAAGGCAACCCCTCGCTTTTATGAGGGCATTGTATTGTGGCTATGTATTGTATGTGTATTCTCGGAGCGAGAAACAGAGAGAGAGACTGTGAGAAAGAACAGAGGATAGTATAGTGGATTTGCTGTAGGTTTTGTCTTTTCATTTTGCTGGATAATAGAAAGGAAGGACTGGCTGTTCGGGGTGGACGTAGCCCAAACTGGGTGAACCACGTATATCTGTGTCTCTTTGGTTTTATGTGTTTTTTGTGTGCTTGTATTTTCTCAATATTTTATGTGTTGCATTGCTCCATAATATATAACTTTCTAACAAAAGTGAATTTGAAGAAGAAGAAATGCAAAGACAAGAAAGAGATGGATGAAATAATTTTGCCTCAAGGGAAGCCAATGCAGTTGATTGCAGGCATAGAATTTTCGTCAAATGATGTTGGATTAGCAATGCAGTTTTTGGAATTTTGGTTAGCATTTGAAAAAGTATGTAATTATTTTCCAAAATGTGTTTTAAGTTCATATCTATGGTTCAAACTGAAAATTTTGTACCATGGATATTTTCTTTTACATTGTCGTAGTTATACCTTCAACATTACCAATTTTTTGCTACAAACACACTAGTGTGACGGTATGAAGTGGAAAAAGTTTAATACTGGTCAGTTTACACCGTGATTTGGGATAACATCACTTCCTACTTATTCAGTTCTTGATTTCTACATGTTAGATATAGCCCACAACACCTTTCCATTCTTTCATAGCTAAGCTTTTACACTAGTCAACAATAATTTTTATAGAAGTTCTTTGATTGTTAAAATAAAAGTAAAACTTCCAAGGAAAACTTTTGGAAGTATCTGTAAATGAGGTTTGTAGATGCACCTTACTGATAGATGAAAATATATGCTATGCTTGGTGAAATACCAAAGCCTCTCTAATCATCAAGAAAATATGGTTTTGTAAGGTCTCTGTATTATAAAGAATTTCCATTGTGCTGCTGTCCACATGCTTATATTGCAACTATGAAAGTTTAGTCCCAATTGTGACACCTTGGCCTTGATTCTATCTGAAGAAACTCCTCTTTTTATAGGGCTTTGACATATGCTTACCATTCAACATAGAAGTATATGATAAATTTTGTATTCATAAACAAATGAGCAATGACGACTCAGAAATTCCACTAAATGAATGAAAGAACCACTGTTCTATGGGGATGTGTCCCTTAGGGTGGGAGGGGGCACCTCCATGTTTCCCATGCTCCCAAGATGTCTTTTTATTGTAGGATGCTCCAAGAAACATTTTTCAACATATCTCTTTTGGGAAATGTGGTGAAACATAGAGGGAAATGCATCTTCCCAAAAGGTTTTTTATTTTTCCCATTTTTTGTGATGATTGAAGAAACATTTCTCTACATATCTCTGTGGGAAATGTAGATGGAAAATTTTCCCTAATGTGAAGGATGCATATTCCAAAAGGAGGATTTTAAGCATTTTCCCTATAAAAAAATGCGCTTTTGGATGTCTCTTAGAAAAAATGAGTTCCCAATTTTTATGGTGTCGCAAATGCTTCTACTTGCTTGTTTGACCATCCCTATATGTGCAAAAAATATTGTGATTCCTTGTATTCCTTCTCCAAGTGACTCTTTATTCACGTTGTATTCACTCTTTCCAATGCCATTTCAACCCTTGCCTATTCCAATATACCATCGTTTCGACACGAGTCCTTGATCCACATTGTACTTTTGACTAATCAATGCTCATTAAATTGTACTTTGTCAATTTTGGATTTTTTTCCATGTTATTAGAACCCCATTTTTGAGGTTCCTAGTGTAGTCAATGTTCTTTATCCACGTTGTGTTCACTCTTTCAAATGCAAGTGCAACCCACACCTAATCCAATATACCATCATTTCGACATGAGTAGTTGATCCACATGGTAATTTTGACTAATCAATACTCATTAAATTGTTCTTTGTCAATTTTGGATGTTTGATGATATTATTAGAACCCCATTGTCGAGGTTCCTAGTGTGCTTGATGTTCAAGGTGATCAAATGTTATAGAGCTTTTTCCACTTTTAATGGTGTGTAGAAGTAATTGATTGATTTCTAGTAATAAAAGTTTGTTCCAATTATATATTGTGCGAGCTTTTAAAAGCCAAAAGAAATATCTATCTTTTTTCGGATAATATCATTGGATCGTTTACATATATCATCACAAAAGATAGTAATAAGAAAGACAAAAAAAAATACATGGAATTCAACAACCCCCACAAAATTATTATTCCTATACTCTTGGTATTCTAGCAGTTGTGGAATAAGTTGGAGAGCTTGTTTGCTAGGGTATTGAGTTCATGGTATATATGGCCACAAGAGAACCAATCCAACTTGTTGTTGAATTGTTTTATACCTTGCAAAATGTGAGCCAAATGAGGGGCCACTATGCTGACTTTGTCGTAGACTCAATCCACAACAAGTTTTGAATCCCCCAAAATATTTAGTTTTTTGACATATTTTTGGTTGACCAAATTGACAAGATCCTAGAGAGTTGAAAATTCAAGTCTCATGTTTGCCCATACTTGGAGCATATTTGATATCCAAAAAATGAGTAATTTTTGCATATTTCTTTCCACAATGATTTTATTTCATTGCTTTGATCTTTCGTGTTGTGTCATCAATTAAAGATTCCATTTCTCCATTAGCAAGACTGCCTACATACAAACCTCCACTTTTAGGTTATGTTTCTTTAAGCGGTTCACGCCTAATGAATTTCTACTCATCGATGCTAGCTGGGTCATATGGTAACATTTCATATACTTTTCATCAGCCTTTAAGGACAAAACCGGCATATCAAATGATTCACGCCCTTTAACAGGACAAAATAAACTGTCTACAATCCATTCATGGCCAGTTTGGATAATGATAAATGGGCCAAGCCGGTGGATGCTTT